>NKZO01001602.1:946-41804 GCA_002370185.1 Metschnikowia sp. 01-655c1
TTGTCCTTTTGTCCTTTTGTCCTTTTGTCCTTTTGTCCTTTTTTCCTTTGGCATAATAAGCACAGCCTTCCTGGCTCCTGGTGGCTTCTAATGTTCAAGTCATGCGGCACATTAAGCATTATATTTTTATAATAAAAATAAAAAATGTAAGATAGATAGACAAACTCTGAGGCAAAGCCGTATAATGGAAAACTATCATACAGTTTGGGTGGCAGTAACAAGATAGTATAATTACTGATTGTATAAATTGACCACACTCATTATGTTATGTTCTTTAATACATTTATGGCTTACTAATACTTTGCTCGTTGATGGTTTCTCAAAGAGAGGAATCGAAATGGCATATATAACTTTGAGAGAAACCTTGAACGGGAACCGGAAGACTCTCCACTAGAACAATGATCCATCATTGTACGAAGCCATCATTGTACGAAGCCATCATTGCACGAAGTGTTATGATGGCCATAGCAAACTCCACTATGATGGTTGCAAATCCGGTGTCACGCCCATCATAGTACTTTGTACAATGATGGCTTCGTACAATGATGGCTTCGTACAATGATGGCTTCGTACAATGATGGAATGATGGAATGATGGCAGTCTGTGCGAGACTTTTTGCACACACAATTTGCAGCCCCAAAGTGAGACTCGAATAGCCAGACCCAATTAACACCCCCAGAGATGATTTGGCCACCAAAAATTTCAAACAAAAATATTTTAAAAAAGGATCAGTTTTAGAGGATCTAGACCATGAAATGCAGTTTATTTAGGTTTTAAAAAAACATTCCTTTTGTGTTTTTGTGGTACTTCTGTGATACTTTGTTAGTGTCATTTGTTACTTTGTTGGCTTCATTTGTGCGATTTTGGGAGGTGATGTAAAATAGAAATGGTGTTGCGAAATGGTGTTGCGAAGTGGTGTTGCGAATGGTGTTGAGAATGGTGTTGAAAATGGAATTGCGAAATGGTGTTGAGAATGAAGTTCAGAAACTACTCCTCAGTGGTGCGCAGTGTTGAAGTGAGGGAGTGAGGGAGTGAGGGAGTGAGGGAGTGAGGGGGTGAGGGTTGAGTCCAGGAAGAGTGAAAGAGTGAGAAGACTCACGTCAGTGAATGAGTGCGCATTCCCGGCTTTCGTGATTATCTCATTCGTGATTATCTCATTCGTGATTATCTTTCGTGATTCTCATTCGTGATTCTCTTTCGTGATTCTCTTTCGTGATTCTCATTCGTGATTATCTCATTAAGAGATACAGAAAATACATTGTCATTTTATGGAAAGGTCATTATTGATCAATGGACCATGAAGAGTGACCAATAACAAAGTCATGGATTGAAGATTAGGAACTCCAAATTCTGAATCCTACTTTCTGAATTAGTCTCTGAATATCACTTCTAAAATACTAGTTTCTGAATTAGTGGCTGAATATTGTTCAAATACTAGTTTCTGTCATGTTCTTTAATACATTTATGCCTTATTGATACTATGTTCGTTGATGGTTCCTCTCTGAGGAACCGAAGTGGCTTATATAACTTTGACAGAAACCTTGAACGGGCACCGGAAGACTCTTCACTAGAACAATAGTCCATTATTGTACGAAGCCATCATTGCACGAAGCCATAATTGTACGAAGTACTATGATGGCCGTGATACGGACTTTTCGAAAGCCAACATAGTACTCCATCTAGTACTCCATCTAGTACTCCATCTAATACTCCTTCTAGTTCTTCGTATAATGATGGCATGGCCATTGTTACGATCGGACAGCTTATGCTTTATGAATCCTCTATATGCAGGGCCCTACCTATCGTGAATCTAACAGATCCTAGGATCACCCATGAAAGTGGTCATTGAGTCTTTGCAACGGGGTTTCAAGAGTATCAGCTCGTTTGGGGTATGCTGGTGGGGAAGGAGAAGTTTTGATGATGAATTCTTGTCCCTAAGTCTTTTTTCGGTAGAGATTATGTGTTCATCTTGAGTTGTCACTAGAACTATGACTGTTGGATCCACTATAGCTAGTGCTCTATTGAGGTATTATGAAAGCCTTCGCTGCCTAACGCTAACATTTCAAGTCTGGGAATACCGGTCCACTATCTCTTACCATTATGGAACCCACCACTCTAAATGCCCATGAAAGGACTCTAAACAAGATTAGTATATGCCTCAAATACCAGTTAAAAAGTCAGAAAAATATAAATTACCTCCTGTTTATGGTATGCCATTTAAAAGTTTGAATAAAAAGGTATCTATATCTCGAATGTTAGATACGTACTTACAGTGTTTTTCAAAAGTATTTAAACGAGCGCAGCAAAACGATTCAAACCACACTAGCAAAATTAAAGAAGCCAAGTTTCGTACCCCTTCCACTTCAGTTCCGTCCGTTTTGAGCCTTGATTAGTACTGCAAGACTCCCAAATGAAGTACATACAGTGTTTTTTTCAAAACTATCCAAACCAGAGAGGGAAATTCTGTTTTAAAGCATCCGATTTTTACCAGATTAAGATTCTCCTTGAATATTTGGCCTATTTATGGTGTAGTGGAAAGAAGCACGAGACCGGAACTCAACGGTGGTCACGTGACCTTAAAGATCACGGCACCTTTTAAAGGCCACCACCAAACCTTTTTAACTACAAAAATATGCATTATAAAGTCCGGAATTCCAGGATTCCACCAAACCCACTCTTCTTCCCGTACCATGAAAAATAGGTCGTTTGCGTTGGGCCTTTTTCTGCTGAGGTAGCCGGGTGTACGGGTGTTTTGGTTTCTCGCCAGAGCCAATTCCGGGGTAGGCCCTAATTGAAACTGCAAGACTCCCAGATGTAGTACGTATATGGCAATCCTCCAGATTTAAGATTTCAGAATATTGAATTCTAATCAAGGTTGGTGTGAAACATTACGCCATTTGGTTTGAAAGACTGCGGGAAGGAGTACAAAACATTTTGTTGCACTGGTTTGAATAGTTTGGAAAAACACTGTACAGTGTACTACAGTCGCTACACATTGGATGGTGCGCGCACGACCATACTCATTTCTCAGGCATCACACATACATTTCAAGCACCATGGCAGAAGATAAACCCAAGGCCCAAGGAGGCGCCGAAAAAAGCGGCGAAAAAGCCGAAACCCCCGCCAAACTCTCTAATAAGGAGCTCAAGGAACTCAAGAAAAAAGAAAAGGCCGCCAAGCGGTCCGCACATAAAGAAGCCCTAGGCATTAGTCCGGAGCAGCAGGAGCAGATTGCCCAGCAGAAAATCGACAAGAAAAAGCAAACCACCAATACCAACTTGAAGAAGCAGTTGAGTCAGGCCGTATACAAGCACGACGTGCCCAAAATCCCGGCTCTTTTTAGCCATTTGGAGACCCGTGAGCAGAGAAATGCTCAGTCGCCAACAGTTTCCCATATTGTGCACCCTGCCATCCTTACATTATCGCTTAATTTCGCCAGCCATAAGATTGTGGGGTCTACGGCTCGGTTACGGGAAATGCTCCGGGTTTTCCAGGCCGTGATTCAGGATTACGAGACCCCGGAGAATACCACTTTGACGCGACACTTGACGGGCCACTTGTCCCACCAGATCGAGTACTTGAAGGGAGCCCGGCCGCTTTCATTGTCAATGGGCAATGGAATCCGCTGGTTGAAGCAGGAAATTTCGCTCATTTCCATCGATATGCCGGAGCCTGAGGCCAAGACCATGTTGTGCCTGAGAATCGATGACTTTATCCGGGACAGAATCGAGTTGCTGGACCAGTTGATCATTGAAAACTCGTCTCATCACATAACAAATGGGTGTACGGTTCTTACATTTGGACATTCGGAAGTATTGCTCAAGTTGTTCCAGTACTGTGTTTTGGAGCAGGGCAAGAGCTTTAACTTAGTAATTGTCGACTCTCATCCGTTGTTTGAGGGGAAAAAGTTGCTTGAGTCGCTTTCCGACACTCGTATGGCTCCGGTTTCCGACATTCCGTCGCGTCACCTTCCTCCCACCATCACACAGGAAAAGCTCAAAATTACGTACGTGTTGATGAACTCTTTATCGCTGACGATTTTGGAGGATGTGGACTTGGCGTTTTTGGGTGCCCATGCCATGCTTTCCAATGGCCATTTGTACAGCCGTGTGGGAACTGCCATGATTGCCATGATGTGTAACCGCAGGAACATCTCTGTGCTTACATGTTGTGAGTCCATCAAGTTTTCTGACCGCGTGCAGTTGGATTCCGTGACCACCAACGAGTTGGCTGACCCCAACGATTTGCTTATAAACATCAACTTGAAGCAGGCTCCGCCAAGGAGATCTTTGGCTCTTGAACAGTTCATCAAACTGCAGGAAGCAGAGGCCCCCAAGAAACCAACAGACAAAAAGGAGAAGGTGGAGCCGGAACAGGAACAGAAGAATCCGTTGGCTGACTGGGAAAAACTGCCGCAGATCAACATCTTGAATGTCATGTACGACCTCACTCCTCCGCAGTACATCAACAAGGTGGTGACGGAGTTGGGTGCATTGCCTCCATCGTCGGTGCCGGTGATCTTGAGGGAGTACAAGAACACATAGAACCTCTGTCTGTAGTTATAGTCAAGCAGATTTATATTTGGTAGTGTCAGGAACGAGCTGGCCAGAGAAATCATGGGCTATCAATTTATAGAGCACGACTATACAATAAATACTAGATCACGAACATACCCATAGTAGAACATAATATAGTGTACAACTTAATGTAGTGTAGAACTTAATGTAGTGTAGAACTTAATGTAGTGTAGAACTTAATGTAGTGTAGAACTTAATGTAGTGTAGAACTTAATGTAGTGTAGAACTTAATGTAGTGTAGAACTTAATGTAGTGTAGAACTTAATGTAGTGTAGAACTTAATGTAGTGTAGAACTTAATGTAGTGTAGAACTTAATGTAGTGTAGAACTTAATGTAGTGTAGAACTTAATGTAGTGTAGAACTTAATGTAGTGTAGAACTTAATGTAGTGTAGAACTTAATGTAGTGTAGAACTTAATGTAGTGTAGAACTTAATGTAGTGTAGAACTTAATGTAGTGTAGAACTTAATGTAGTGTAGAACTTAATGTAGTGTAGAACTTAATGTAGTGTAGAACTTAATGTAGTGTAGAACTTAATGTAGTGTAGAACTTAATGTAGTGTAGAACTTAATGTAGTGTAGAACTTAATGTAGTGTAGAACTTAATGTAGTGTAGAACTTAATGTAGTGTAGAACTTAATGTAGTGTAGAACTTAATGTAGTGTAGAACTTAATGTAGTGTAGAACTTAATGTAGTATAGAACTTAATGTAGTGTATAACATAGTATTATAGTGTCAAAGCGGTGTATAGTGTTATAGTAACTGGTATAGTTGCCCGATAGAATTGAGTGTGTATTCTTGATTTCTATCTCCCTATACCACTACACTAAATTGGACTGGCATTATTGTACCAGTGAGTTAAAATTCGTATTCATGGCACGTATACTCGGACCTACTATGATTCATCGTCAGTCTTTTATCATAGTATATAGTAGTGTAGTTTATAGTAGTATATATATAGTTGTGTAGTCTCTAGTAGAATGATATATAATTTTTTAGTATATAGTGATATGGTGGTGTAGTCTCTAGTAGAATAATATAATGTACTTTATAGTAGTATATATATAGTAGTGTAGTTTTGTTATGTTCTTTAAAACGTGTGTTAACCTAAATTGTATTGGCGCAATGATGGCCATTGCGGAATCCACTATGATGGCCGTGATACGGACTTTTCGATAGCCATAATAGGCTCCATTGTAGTACTCCATCATAGTAATCCATCATTGTACGAATTACTATGATGGACTATGCGAGACTTTATGGAACTCTTAACATATACTTCGCGGAACACAATCTGCAGCCCCAGAGTGAGACTCGAATATCCAGACCCAATTCAACACCCCCAGAAATAATCAACCCCGCCATTTTAGCGATCGCCTATCATTACTTTCGCACTATAATGATATATAAACATCAGGCTCTATAATGATATATAAACATCAGGCTCTATAACCAGCTACTCCTTGTAACAGACCGCCGATTTATCATTACACTCCTTTTGCATTAAGGGTCTCATACTGATTTCAATAACCACTGTTATTTGAGTGGATACTCAAGTTCTCAAAAGCCTAAACCCTGAACCTTTTCCATCATAAGATCCATACTTAAGTCACGCAGGGAGAGTGACTCACCCCCAGAAATAATAACACCTCCAGAAATAATATGACCCACAAAAATTTCAAAAAAAAATATTTTAAAAAAGGATCAGACTTAGAGGATCTAGACCATGAAATGCAGGTTATTTAGGTTTTAGAAAAACATCCCTTTTGTGTTTTTTGTTACTTCTGTGGTACTTTGTTAGTGTCATTTGTTAGTGTCATTTGTTACTTTGTTGGCTTCATGTGTGCGAATTTAGGAGGTGTGGAATAGAAATGGAGTTGCGTGGAGTTGCGTGGAGTTGAGAATGGAGTTGAAAATGGAATTGCGAAATGGTGTTGAGAATGAAGTTTAGAAACTACTCCTCAGTGGTGCGCAGTGTTGAAGTGAGGGAGTGAGGGAGTGAGGGGGTGAGGGTTGAGTCCAGGAGGAGTGAAAGAATGAAAAGACTCACGTCAGTGAATGAGTGCGCATTCCCGGCTTTCGTGATTATCTCATTCGTGATTATCTCATTAAGAAGGTACAAAAAATACATTGTCTGGTCATCATAGTACGAAGAATCATAGTACGAAGAATCATAGTACGAAGAATCAGAGTATGAGAATCATAGTACGAAGAATCAGAGTACGAAGAATCAGAGTACGAAGAATCAGAGTACGAAGAATCAGAGTACGAGAATCAGAGTACGAAGAATCAGAGGACGAAGTACTATGATGACCCAAAACAAAGTCATGGTCGCCATAGTACGAAGGGAAACGACGAAGTATTATGACCAATGGGAACTCCGACGCTCATCATAGTGCATTAAAGATTTATTTATAGGGCCTGCTTTATCTTCTAACTGGACCTCTTTTATGTTCTAAATGGTTAAATATGTTGGTGTGGGATTTTATATTTGATAACATTATACTGTTTTAAAAATAGGAAGCAAGGTCATGGATTGAAGATTATGAACTCCTAGTTCTGGATCTTATTTACTGAATATTACTTCTAGAATATTATTCTGAAAACTACTTTCTGAATTAGTCTCTGAATAGCACTTCTAGAATACTACTTTCTGAATTAGTTTCTGAATATTACTTCAAATACTACTTTCTGTCATGTTCTTCAATACATTCATGCCTTACCAAAACTATGTTCGTTGATGGTTCATCAAAAAGAGAAACCGAAGTGGCTTACATAACTTTGATACAAACGTGGAACCGAAAAACTCTCCACTAGAACAATGGTCCATTATTGTTGGAAGTACTATGATGGCCATTGCAAACTCCACTATGACTATTGCAACTATGATGGTTGCAAATTCCGTATCACGCCCATCATAGTACTTCGTACAATGATGGCTTCGTACAATGATGGCTTCGTACAATGATGACATGGCCATTGTTACGATCTAGTTCTCTTGTAGTTAGTGTGAGCTAATAATGTTAGAGACTAGTAATTCGTTTTTTAGCTCGCTCAGGCTTCAGTAGAGGGCTATTGAGTGCTTTGACCAGGTTGCTTCTGTTCAGGCCTTTTGTTAAGACAGCTTGCCTTTGCAAGGGCAGCAAGATGTATCAGTACCACTGGTATAGAGGCTCAGGTCTCATAATATTTCTAACTTTTGTACACAAAGTACTGTACGTGTAACGAGTTGTGGTCGCTACGGCAGAATCTTCCCCGGCCAAGAAGGTTCTCCTTTTGCACCCACTGGTACTTATCCTCGGCAGTGTCGTCCAATTGGAATCTGGGGTTATTGCGGGGAGAAGATGTGGTAAAGTCGTGTTCCTTAGATTACTCGGTAAGAACGTCTGTGATGTCCTTGGTCGAGTTAAAAATTCCGTAGTACGACAAGAAAGGGCCGGCACCATTGGGCATCTTGCCGTACAACCTGCAGTCCAATTCGTTGTAGTTATCGGTGGAGTTGGTGGTGATGTCATCAAAACCACGAATATCCTTGACGTCGAACTCGAGACCCAAGTCGTTTTTGACGGTGGTGATCTCTCCCCACAGCACTGTGGCGTGGTTCAACACCTTGCTTTTGCTCTTATCCTGGTACACCACCTGGGGGCTACCTTCAAGCTTGAGGTTGATGGCAAAGACAGGCACCAACTTTGTGGTGGGAGGCACAGGGAATTGAGGCAATTGTGAGGAAATTGGTTGCAAAATTGGTTACTTAAGAAAATAATAGCCCCGAAAAGCAAAGGCCGGGCGAACCCTACTATTTATATTCTCTAGTATCCAGATCCGGATTAGTAAGAGCGGCAGCACGAAGTACTATGATGATATGGCCATTGTTACGATCGGCAGAGTATGCTTGATGAATCCTCCATCGACAGGGCCCTGACTATCGTGGATCTAAACTTATAGGTGATACGGAAATAAGGAAATATAGTATTCTATACTTCACTATAGTATAGTTAGTATAGAATGTGGTTACTTATTATGAAAATAGTGGTACAGAATATTGTAGTAAGAAATATAGTCGTAAAGAGTGGGAAATAGTTGTAAATAGTGGTAAATAGTGGTGAAAAAGTAGTGGTAAATAGTGGTAACAAAGTAGTGGTAAAAAAGTAGTAGTATAGACTTGGTATTGTAGTAATATATATATAAAAGTAATTGTTAGATTCTTGTTGTAACGTTCAGTACTAAGTTATCTGTATTCGTTGGTGATTCCCCATGAGAGGAATTAGGGTTGCATATATAACTAAAGATAAAGGGGCGCGCCACTAGGTGGCTGGTAGATGGCTAGTAGATGTCTGGTAGATGGCTAGTAGATGTCTGGTAGATATCAGGCAGAGAGGCTTAATAATACCTCAATAGGTGGGGATACCTATGGTGGATCTGACAGTAGTGGTAAAAAATAGTGGTGAAAAAGTAGTGGTAAAAGAACAGCGGTATATAGTGGTCTAATAGGAGCAGTAAGCCATAGTATAGTACTTTAGCATGTTTTTTATTTATTATAGAAATCGTAGTATAAAAGTAGGGGTGGTAGATAATGTATAAAAATAGTGCTAAATATTGCTAAATAGTGGTATTATAGTAGTGGTACATAGTGCATAAAAATAGTGCTAAATAGTACTACTAGTAATAAAATAGCTTGGTATAATAATAGTGGTAATAAAATAGTGCTATAAAATAGTGCTAATAAAATAGTGCTAATACAATAGTGCTATAAAAATAGTGGTATACAAACAGTAGTATAAAAATAGTAGTCCTAAAATAGTGTGGTGGAATATTGTAGTAATAATTACTGGTATAAAGTAGCGTGGTGGAATAGTATGGAGTAGAGTAGTGAGAGTCGAGCATAGTGCAGTAGTGCCTCACTATACAGTGTTTTTCAAAACTATTTAAACCAGCCCGGCAAAACGATTCAAACCACTCTAGCAAAATTAAACAAACCAATGATTCAAAAAGTTTCGTACCTCTTCGTACAGTCGTTCAAACGAATTGGCGTATTATTTTATACGAACTTTCATTAGAATTCAATATTCTAAATCTTACATCTGGAAGTTTGTCTCATATATACTACATTTGGGAGACATTTGGGAGTCTGCAGTTTCAATCAAGGGCTACCCCGGAATTGGCTCTGGCGAGAAAACAAAACACCCGTACACCCGGCTACCTCAGCAGAAAAACGCCCAACGCAAACGACCTATTTTTCATGGTACGGAAAAAAGAGTGGGTTTGGTGGAATCCTGGAATTCCGGACTTTACAATACATATTTTTTTAGTTGAAAAGGTTGGAGTGGTGGGTTTTTGGAGGTCCTGTAGCTGGGCATTTCCGGCCGCGGTCCTCAATTCCGGTCAATCATACCATAACAGTACTCATAATCATACATCATATAAGTATGTCAGAAAACAGTATCCTTCGAAGTCTTTCAAACGAAATGGCTTATTGTTTCATACTAACTTTCATTAGAATTCAATATTCTAAATCTTACATCTGGAGGTTTGTCTCATATATACTACATTTGGCAGTCATGCAGTACCAATCAAGGGTCAAAACGGACGGAACTGGACTGATTTCTTTGTTATTTTGTATACAACAATGTTTTGAGTTGTTAACAAAATTATTTGCATTACTGGTTTGCTTAATTTTGCTAGTGTGGTTTGAATCGTTTTGATGCACTGGTTTGAATACATCTGAAAAACACTGTAGTGCAGTGACCTCGGTCGCCATCCATTGCCACTACACGCACTATAAATAAAGGCGCACCATAAATAAAGGCGCACCATAAATGAAAGTGCACCATAATTGTAGACCCACCAATTCTAAAACATACTCCATACTTTAGATCCACTGCCACTAAATTTGTATCATCGGGTCTATTAGCTAAACCGAACCATTGCCTATTTTGTCATTCTTATATAGGTAACTGACTGGCCGTCTATATTGATCACGTGGCAATTGCCTTACTAGTCACTATCATTGTCTACACTGGTCTATCCATTGGTCTATCCATTGATTTATCCATTGATTTATTCATCAATTGATCTCATTCCATATTAATAACCACGGTGTATATTTTTGATGACGGAGTTGGCGCTTGTTCAAAAGGTGGACCTCCGATTGGCTTTGGCAGAGACGGATGCTCAGCTCCAGGAAGCTTTGGGGCTGTACTTGGCTCCAGTTCTACTTAAATTGGCTAGTCCGAATGCGGATGTGCGCCAGGCGGTGTTCAATTTGATCAAAAATACTTTTCCACGCATATCTGCTGCACGGGACCTTGTTTTGCCGGTGGATGCCCTTTTGGAACAGGCCAAGAGGCCCAAAGTGGCGGCAAATGCTGATCTGGGTGCAGTCCGATTATACTCATTGTTATTTTTGTCCAAGGGTGTGGATCGAATGAGCCCTGAGGCTCAAAGAGCTTTTGTTCCCAAAATTATAGCTGGAATGGACTCTTTTCCCACCGCTGTGGCTGCTCGCTTGTTCAGTATACTCGTGAAGTTGTTGCGGACATGGAAAGCTCCGGAAAAGGGGTCGGAAGAGGCTGAAAACTTGCACTCGGTGTTGTTTTCGGGCTCTGAAGCGACCGAGATGTACTTGGGCCTGGTGATAGCCCGCTTCTTCCTTCTCTTACCTACTCCTGGGCCCAATGTGGTACAGATGCCGGGATTGAGCTATGAAGAGTCCAATTTTTTTACCAAGGATGCTGGTGTCAGCTATAAGACGGTTGGGGAGTTGACGGAATCCAAAACCCGGCTTCTTGAGTTTTTAAAAGTGGGTTTTTCCGATTCCGCCCTTGCTTTGCCGCTTCTCATAGCCTCCGTGGACCCTGTATCTGCCATCAGTGACCTGGCATATACTCGGTTCCGGAAACTCGACTATGAGCTTTCTCCGCTGTTGATTGACCAATTGCTGGTGCTTTTTACGGGTATTCAGAACAAGACTCCTCCAGTCAAGGAGGTTTTGCAGGACAAAATCTTGGCGCTTCTCTATAAAGCCGATATGAGCAGCCACTCACAAGTAAAACAACTCTGTGATTTGGGGCTCCTGTCTTCTTACTCTCGTTTGCGGCAGACCGCTACATCGTTTGTGAAAAAGGTGACTCTGCAATCGAATCCTTCGACGGAAACTGACTTCACGTCCTCCATTGCTCTCCGGCTCAAAGACTCCATCATGGCGGAAGGTGTACCGATCTCCAATACTTCCCAAACCCTGAATGGACGCACAATTCTTTCGCAAAGGGAACTTCAGTACGAGACTCTTGCTGAGGTGTTGAAGAATACTCCGATGCTCTGGAACAGAGACTTGGCCTATGTGCAGTTTTTATTTGATTGTTTAGAACGGGAACCTGTGGATTTACGCTCCTGTCTACAAAACTGTCTCTCTAGTCTTGCGGTACATCTTCTGGATTTGCCATTAGAATCCAAGACGAAGCTTAAACAAATGGTCAGAAGCTACTTATTGAATCTGAGCCCAGAGCCATGCGTGGCTGCATGCAGGTACGTGGCCGTTAAGTACGTGAACATGTGCTTTCCCTTTCGGGACTCTGAGGCCCGTCTACTCTGTCTTCTTGGAACGTCCAAAATCAACGGACCTGAAACCATCGAGGAGGCCAAACGGGGCTTGGACCCGTACCTCTTTAGTCTTGCCTCGGACCCACTTCTCCAAGCTCTGAGTTCCAGTCTTGAATTCCCCTCTTTTCTGGATATGGTGGTGACCATGGATGCAGAATTGCAAGGCGATTCCCCTTTACGGAACTGTCTTGGAGATGCCATTAAGTTTGCCTTGAAGTTATTGGTGATGCTGGCCGTGGAAGGAAAGGCCACGGTGGTGGCTGTGGATGAGGATTGGGGGCCCAGAATAGAGAAGGCTTTGGACACCGATAAAACAGTGCGGGAGCTTTTGACAGCAGAGATTCTGTTGAGGTCCAGAGGTGACACGCCTATGGACGAAAAGGAAAATGTTGCCAAAGATGCCATTTTTCTCTTTATTCAGATGTGTTTCCAAGCTCTCGATACCGAAAAGGCCGAACTTGGCTCTGTTCTTAGGCTCTTGGTGTCGATGTCTCCTCCAGATACAATTGCCTCTTTGGGGATATTCGTTGAAGCTTTACTAAAGCTTATTGGTGAAAAGGGCATTTCCGATATGGCCACGAAAGACCTCTGTGAGGTTTTGGCAGTGATCGTGACTCATCCAGTGAATGAAGGGGAGATTATTCGAAGCACCATCTTTAAATTAAAGGACTTTGCCAATGGGTCCCATATTCTTGGTGTGGCCTATGTGGTGTCCCGTTTGGCTTACAGACAAAGACTTGAGGTTGTTGATAAGGACACTCTTCATTCCTTTCTCCAGGAGCTCAGCCGGGGGTTAGAAAACCCCAGGTTCTATGACTTGTGTGCCGAATCCGTGGCCCAATTGTCCATTTTTGGAGTTTTGGGCCCCAAACTTCATGATCAAAAAGCTAATGATCATGTGGCCATCTTCAAGAAATTATTGCAACCCCGTGCAAAGTCTTGCCATGAAAAACTGGTGCTAGCATTGGCCAGCTTGGAGTTGGCAGACCCCCAGATATACCAATCCGACTCGGAAAGTCTTTTGGCTGTGGAAGAACTCATTTACTCCACTCATATTTCCAAACAGTTTGACTTTTTGTTTGCAGCTGGAGATGCATTTCTGGTTCTTGCCGGAGGATGGGAATGTGGGTATATGCAGTCCAACTTGGATATTCAGGGCCAAAAAGTGGAATATGTTCCCAGAACAACCGGTCGGATTGGAACTATTCTCCTGCATGTGCTCACAGCCACGTCCATGACCAAACCCTCTTTACGCAGGGCCAGTTGTATCTGGCTCTTGGCGTTAGTGCAACACTTGAGCCATATGCCGGAAATACTGCTCCGGGCAGCAGAGATCCATTTTGCTTTCATGCGTTTTTTAACGGATAAAGACGAGATTATTCAGGAATCGGCAGCACGTGGGCTCAGCATTGTGTATGAGCTCGGAGATAAGGAGCTTAAAGAGACATTGGTCAAAGGCTTGATCCGGTCTTTCACCGACTCCAACACTTCGAGTCAGCTATCTGCAGGTACCGTGGATCACGATACCCAGCTCTTCGAAAAAGATGTGTTAAAGACCCATGACAGTTCCATCTCCACGTACAAAGATGTGTTGAACTTGGCGCAGGATGTGGGAGATCCTAGTTTGGTATACAAGTTCATGTCGTTGGCCAAATCCAATGCATTGTGGTCTTCACGCAAAGGTATGGCTTATGGCTTGGGGTCAGTGCTCTCCAAGTCCAGTTTGGACCAGATGTTGGCCTCAGACGAGAAGTTGAGCCGCAGGTTGATCCCCAAGTTGTACCGGTACCGTTTCGATCCCAACTCGGCAGTTTCTCAGAGCATGAACGATATCTGGAAGACACTTATCCGGGATGGGGCCAAGACTGTGGAGAGTAACTTTGAGATTATTCTCCAGGAGCTTCTTTCTGGCATGGGAAGCCGGGAGTGGAGAACTCGCCAGGCTAGTGTGGTGGCACTTGGCAACTTGCTCCAGACCCAGTCTGCAGAGAAGTACGAGCCCCACCTCGAGCAGATCTGGACGCTTAGTTTCCGGTCTATGGATGATGTCAAGGAAAGCGTCAGAAAAGAGGGCTTGAATTTGGCCCAGAGCTTGGCCAAACTGTTGGTCCGAAGCGCAGATCTCAGCACGGGCAAAGCATCCGTTGCCAAGGCCACCAATATGGTCAATAACTTGGTGCCCTTTTTGATGGGGTCCAAGGGTCTTTTGAGCGATGCTGAAGAGGTCAGATCTTTCGCTCTAGACACCGTGTTGAAGCTCTGTAAGCTTGGAGGCAAGCCTATGCAGGCACATGTCCCCAAGTTGCTTGGGCAGTTGATTGAGCTTATGTCCACGCTTGAACCGGAGATGGTCAATTACTTGGTGCTTAATGCTGAAAAGTACAACATGACTGCAAATGATGTGGACACACAACGACTCCAAAACTTGGGCCACTCTCCACTTATGGACGGCATAGAGAAGCTTTTGGGCTTGGTGGATATGCACATTGTGGCCGATGTGGTGCAGGAAGTGAAACGGGCCATTAAAAAATCCGTGGGGTTGCCGTCCAAAGCATGTGCCAGTCGTGTGGTGGTGCTGCTCATAAATAATAGTGGGTTCATCATCCGGCCTTATGCTAATGGTTTATTGGAGTCGTGTACTTCCCAATTCAAAGATAAGAGCTCGGCAGTCACCCAATCGTTTGCTGTTGCTGCTGGGTATTGCTGCAAAATGGCGGAGATCGACGCTGTGGTTGCCTATAGCCAAAAACTCCGGGAAATGTATTTTGGGGGAGACGATTCTCAAACTAGAAGACTTGCTGCCGTGTGTTCAGAGGCTGTGGGCAAGTACTGTGGCTCCGATAAGTTTGAGTCTGTTTCGTCGGCGTTTTTACCTCTTATCTTTGTTGGAAAGCACGATGACGACCATGACGTGGCCCTGGTGTTTGAAAAAGCATGGATTGAAAATGCCCTGGGTGTCAGTGCAGTGAAGGTATACTTTTCGGAGATTTTCGAGATGTGTGAAGCAGGAGTCAAGTCACATGACTACCGGGTCCGGCAATTGGTTGCTCGAACCATCGTGGACTTGTGTGAGTCCATCAACTCGTTTTCAGACCTGGAATTAGCCTTCCTTTTCAAAGTTCTCTTGGATGCCTGCACGGGCAAGTCGTGGAGTGGAAAGGAGATGGTTTTCGAGGCTTTGGTCAAGTTAGCCACCAAAAACAAGCCATACGTGGAGTCACAGCCTGAAACTTTACGTATGCTTGAAAAAACCGTGTTGACGGAGCAGAAAAGACGCAATGTGGCGTACCAGGCCAAGGCCGTTTTGGTGTCAGCCAGTTTCTTAAAAGTGTTTCCGAATCGGGAAATCCTGGACTCCTATATCCAGATCATGGGCACTGTTCTTACTGACGAGTACTTGAGAGACGCCGAATTGGTGGATGTGGATGAAGAGGAATACGAGAAGATGACCGACATCCAAGCAGTTGCACTTGAAGAAAAGCACCTTTCGTATATGCAGAGCGTTGCAAACGGGATATGTTTTGAGCCAGCCAACATGGAGCTTTTGAAGTTCCTCATGGAAACCATGAAGACGTTTGTTTCCAAGGAAAATGCCAATCCAAGGGCCTTGACCTGGCGCACGTGTCTTGCCTATAACGAGATGTTCAAGACGGTGTTGCAGGGCTACAAACCGCCGATGCCGTTGAACTTATTGAGTGAGTATTTCCCGATCTTGATGACTTTCGACGATGCCTATAAGATGGAGAAGTACGGCGTGGCTTTTGCACGCAACTGTCAATTAGTGGAGCAACTTTATAAGGATGTGGCCTTCGATCCCATGCTTGAAGAGTTACATGAGTACCTTCGGAAAATGGAGCAGGCCTCGGCCTCCAGTGTGGTGAAGAACGAGATCAAAATTGCTCTTGATCAAGCAAGTGCTTGGAAGCAGTAATATATTTACTAGATCTCTATTCTTAGTACCTCTTCATACATTGAGCTCTACCACTGCTCCATACAGCTGTTCGTATCAAAAGACTTACACTATAGAGCACTAGTCTTTATCCATTCTATAGTGCTACGGCTGAATACGACAATCTGTATAGCAATAATTGCTACACTAAACAATACTATACCAGTACTACTCTTATTTACTTATACTACCTCAGTACTGCTCTTATTTACTTATACTACCTCAGTATTGTTCTTATTTACTTATACTATACTAGTACTGTTAGATTCTTGTTACGTCAGGTACTCTGTTTACTATGTTCATTCGCCGATGATTCCTCCGAGGAAGGAATCTGAGGTACTTACACTGTTTTTCGAAACTATTCGAACCAGCGCGGCAATTGTTTCAAACCACACTAGCAAAATTAAAACAAACCGATAATTTAAAAACTTTTGTACTTATGACTTAAATATTGCTAAGGATCAAGGATTTGAAATGAACTGTTTATGTGAAGTCTTTATTAAATATTAAAAACAGTAACTTTTCTAATTATTGGATTGTTCAATTTTGCTAGTGTGGTTTGAACCATTTTGCCGCGCTGGTTTGTATAGATTTGAAAAACACTGTATATAGTTGTAAGATAAGGTGGCTGGCTGGTAGCTAGCAGGTGGCTGGCTGGTAGCGCGCTGGTTAAAAGGCCTCATACAAAGTATCAGGCAGAGAGGCTTCATAATATCCTAAATAGGTAGGGCACTACCTATGGCGGATCTGACAAGTACTACACTACACTGTTTAGGTGTTGGTGTCAGGTATTCTGTTACTATGTTCATTCATCCACTTATAATCTTTTCCAGGAGATGTGGGCGCAAAACGCAGTTCATACAATCCATTTGAGTTTTCATTTTTTTATGACCAGACACCGTAGTCTCAAAATACATCAACAGAGAGTGCTTTTTACCGTTGATCAAAAAACACTATACTATACTATTTTTTTACATACCTTGGTTATGAGTCTTTAATATGTCTACATGAGTCCATTAAAAGTGATTCTATGGGTTATGAGAAATATTAGTATGTGTACTGGTACTTACTACTACTACTATTACCAGCACTACTTCTACTACTGCTACTACTATTGTTACCACTACTACTACTACTACTACTACTACTACTCACCATTACTATCACGATTCTGGGACTAGTACTAGTATTAGTATTTGTACCTACTGCTACTACTAGTAGTCTGAGTATGAGTGTTGGTGTTACTACCAGTCTTACTATAAGTACCAGAGTGAATCAAATGAATAGAAATGTAACATAGATATTCCAGAAGATATATTTATATCGTGTATTTGTATTATTAATAAACGTCGAATCAATAGAAACGCGTCCTTTATTAGTTGAGAGCTTTGAAACTGATGCTTGAATAATTCAATCCTAACCATGAGGCATTCACATGGATAACTGTAATTTCTATACTATACGAAATTCTGTGTATACATGATTAGTTTGATTTTTCAATTTATGATTTTCAATATGATCATTATTATTATGTCCCTTGAAGAGGGATCTTAGGAATTAGTGCGAAAACATGGAATCTAGTGATTTGTTTTATACATAAAATGCTATACGAAAATACAATAACTTTATTAATGACTTATTTAAATCCTTTATCGATTTTTCTAATTGAAAAATATCAGTTTTTTTTTTGAATTACTTTTGACTTTCTATAGTCTACCTATTAGTCCATTACAAGTCTATTCTATGCTTTACGAAAGATATTAGTATGTGTACTGGTACTTACCACTACTACCAATCCATAACACTCTATACATTGTTCTGCATACCACTTGTCTATCGCTCTATACCACTATGTATCAGTCTATACACCACTCTATACATCACTCTATCTATACCTCCATACCTCTGTATCCCACCCTATCTATACCACTATATCCATAGTGACTATATCCATAGCGACCACTATATCTATCTATACTTCTTTCTGTACCTCTATCA
Organism: Metschnikowia sp. 01-655c1; assembly: GCA_002370185.1. Classification (NCBI taxonomy): domain Eukaryota; kingdom Fungi; phylum Ascomycota; class Pichiomycetes; order Serinales; family Metschnikowiaceae; genus Metschnikowia; species Metschnikowia sp. 01-655c1. The sequence goes on from NKZO01001602.1 coordinate 19,069, forward strand.
CCACTGTATATCTACCTGTATCCAGACCACTCAATCCTTACACCTCTAGATATGCCTATATCTATACTACTCAACCCTTATACCACTCTATACACCACTCTATGTACCACAGTCTATAACACTGTTATACTACTTTATGGATACCTCTATACCTCTATCCACCTCTATATGCCCTTATATATCTCTACATTTCTCAGTACCACTCATTCCTTACACCATTCTATACATCACTCTAGACCACTATATTCATATCCACCTCAACGCTTCATTCTATATATACCATTGTCTGTATCTCTCTACACCTACTACTACTACTACTACTACTACTACTACTACTACTACTACTACTACTACTACTGCTGCTATTGACGTTACTATTCCTCACCATTGGGACTAGCTTTGGTATGAGAGTTAATGCTATTACTACTACCACTGAGTATTACGACTACCGGTGTTAGTATGAGTGTGAGTATTGACCCTAGTGTAATACGTACATCTATAGTCTACCCTTGAGTCGATTACAAGTCTTGATCTAATCTGTTCTCAATCTACCCATCTATAATTTCTTTCAGTATGTACCTACTGTCTCCATAAATCTGTTCTACGCTTTCCCATGTCCTAAACTCCCATTCCATCAGTCTCCGTACCTCCAGTCTTACAGTATATTGATGTTCTACAATCCACCTGTAATCTTCCCAGTCTTCCATAGCTATATAAACTCTGAACTAAAAACTCTTAACTATACTCTGTTATAGACCTATAGCTATACTCTGTTATAGACCTATAGCTATACTCCGTTATAGACCTATAGCTATACTGATGTGTACTCTACTCTTCAACTACAATTATATTTCTGCTCTACCCATACTCATTGTGTATCCATACCTACCTCTACTATATTGGTCCACTATACCATAAAGCCATACCCACCTACTCCACTATGACTATCTACTATAACTATCTACTGTAACTATACTCCACTACACTACCTGCTCAACCCTATATACTGAATACCCTTTCCTATAGTCTACGATAACTTCACATCCTACTCTATACCGGCACCTCTATTACCCTCTCTATCCACCCTCTATCCACCCGCTATCCACCCTCTCTACTATCATAATACGAAAGTTAGGTCCACCTGTAAATGTGCTGCCATAGACAAATACTTAGAAACACTAGCCAAAACAATACGTATTGTCATTAGGTTCGTTTCAACACCAAATTGAGGTATATAACAACCATTTACTACTTAAGATCGTGTATTAAATAATGCTTCCATACTTCCTAAATAAGTCTCATCCAGTCTATTAGTCTATCAGTCTACAAGTCTACAAGTCTACAAGTCTACAAGTCTACAAGTCTATCAGTCTCTCAGTCTATCTGCCTCTATCTATATCTTGGTTCTATGACTTCTATCGCTTCTACCGATAAGTCTATACCCATAGGTCTATATCTATTACTCTCTATCCATAAGTCTCTATCTATGTCTTGGGTCTCTCATGGGTCTTTACTCTAGTGTATCCATCAGTGTGTTTCTCTAGTCTCCCTCAAGTGTACCTTCAGTCTTCTCTAGTGTACCTTCCGCCTCCTCTAGTGTAACTTCCGCCTCCCTGTAACTACCAGTAGTGTGTACCTCTAGTCTATTCATAAGCCTCATTCATCACTACTCTTATGCATCAAACCATAGCCTCTCATTGTCTCTCCAGTCTCTCCATCAAATCCTCTATAGCTCTGTATCCTCAGTCTCTCCTTCAGTCTCTCTATAGGTCTCTGGACTCCGTACCAATAAGTTATGACCATGTCTCTCTATTTTATGTAGTACATCGACTTGTCTCTATATCACATGTCTCTATATCACATGTCTCTATATCACATGTCTCTATATCACCTGTATCTATAGGTCTCTCTGTGATCCGTGTATTCTAGTTGTATGTTACCATCTCTCTGTCTAGACTAAGAGGACTGCTCTGCTCTGGGGTAGGTTGATCGTGGATCAGGTGTATACTCATGATGTAGTATCTGGGCTCTAAGCTCTATGAGGTGTTTGGATGGTGGCTGGTGGAGACTGGAGCTCGTTCCTACGGCACTGACTAAAGTAGCGTCTATATCATTAGAATTAGCTAAATTAAAAGAAAAGCAAGTTGCAACTTTTGGTGACCTCCCAACGACCATTGTCCCTGCTTCACAAGCCGCCTCTCAATCTGAGCACCAAATGGAGCGTCGACTCCTTTTGGATGTTGTAGTCTGACAAGGTTCTTCCGTCTTCCAATTGTTTTCCTGCAAAGATCAATCTTTGTTGGTCGGGTGGAATTCCCTCTTTGTCCTGGATCTTGGACTTGACATTGTCAATGGTGTCTGATGACTCCACCTCAAGGGTAATGGTCTTTCCGGTCAACGTCTTCACAAAGATCTGCATACCTCCTCTCAATCTAAGGACCAAGTGAAGAGTGGATTCCTTTTGGATGTTGTAGTCGGACAAAGTTCTGCCGTCCTCCAATTGCTTACCAGCGAAAATCAATCTCTGCTGGTCAGGTGGGATACCCTCCTTGTCCTGAATCTTGGACTTGACATTGTCGATGGTGTCGGAAGACTCGACCTCAAGAGTGATGGTCTTACCGGTCAAAGTCTTCACGAAAATTTGCATACCACCTCTCAATCTAAGCACCAAGTGAAGAGTGGATTCTTTTTGGATGTTGTAGTCTGACAACGTTCTGCCATCTTCCAATTGTTTACCAGCAAAGATCAATCTCTGTTGGTCGGGTGGAATACCCTCCTTGTCTTGAATTTTAGACTTAACGTTGTCAATAGTGTCTGAAGACTCAACTTCGAGGGTAATAGTCTTTCCGGTCAAAGTCTTAACAAAGATTTGCATACCACCTCTCAATCTAAGGACCAAGTGAAGAGTAGACTCCTTCTGGATGTTGTAGTCAGACAACGTTCTACCGTCTTCCAACTGCTTACCAGCGAAAATCAATCTTTGTTGGTCAGGAGGAATGCCCTCCTTGTCTTGAATCTTAGACTTGACATTGTCAATTGTGTCGGAAGATTCAACCTCAAGGGTAATAGTTTTACCAGTCAAGGTCTTGACGAAGATTTGCATACCACCTCTCAATCTGAGCACCAAGTGGAGAGTAGACTCCTTTTGAATGTTGTAGTCGGACAAAGTTCTTCCGTCCTCCAATTGCTTACCAGCGAAAATCAATCTTTGTTGATCAGGTGGAATACCCTCCTTGTCCTGGATCTTGGACTTGACATTATCAATAGTATCAGAAGACTCAACTTCAAGGGTAATGGTCTTTCCGGTCAAAGTCTTAACAAAGATTTGCATACCACCTCTCAATCTAAGGACCAAGTGAAGAGTAGACTCCTTCTGGATGTTGTAGTCAGACAACGTTCTACCGTCTTCCAACTGCTTACCAGCGAAAATCAATCTTTGTTGGTCAGGAGGAATGCCCTCCTTGTCTTGAATCTTAGACTTGACATTGTCAATTGTGTCGGAAGATTCAACCTCAAGGGTAATAGTTTTACCAGTCAAGGTCTTGACGAAGATTTGCATACCACCTCTCAATCTGAGCACCAAGTGGAGAGTAGACTCCTTTTGAATGTTGTAGTCGGACAAAGTTCTTCCGTCCTCCAATTGCTTACCAGCGAAAATCAATCTTTGTTGATCAGGTGGAATACCCTCCTTGTCCTGGATCTTGGACTTGACATTATCAATAGTATCAGAAGACTCAACTTCAAGGGTAATGGTCTTTCCGGTCAAAGTCTTAACAAAGATTTGCATACCACCTCTCAATCTAAGGACCAAGTGAAGAGTAGACTCCTTCTGGATGTTGTAGTCGGACAAAGTTCTACCGTCCTCCAATTGTTTACCGGCAAAGATCAATCTTTGTTGGTCAGGAGGAATTCCTTCCTTGTCTTGAATCTTAGACTTGACATTGTCAATGGTGTCAGAGGACTCGACCTCAAGAGTAATAGTCTTTCCTGTCAAAGTTTTCACGAAAATTTGCATGTTGTTAAGGTAGATATTTCTGGAAGTTTTGATTGTGGTGGCGCAATCGCTTTTATATCCGCGAGGCAATAGGGGGTGGTGGTGCTCACGTGTGGCCTGCATTAGTCACGCGGAGGCAAAAAAGCAATATAAGCTTTCCTGTTTGGGCCGTGCGCGCCGCATTGAACACAAAGCTGGGAAAAAGAAATTCAAGATTGCACTTATAGCGGCCGTGCCGCACAATGCAAAAGCCATAGATTTTTGAAACTCGAAACGGGGAGAAGCGCAAATTGCTCAATTGCGCTGGTTCATGCAATGGTCGCGGTGTTTTAGAGTTTGCAGCTTGTTTCAGATCCGTGCGGGGGCGAAAAAGTGTATTTGTGGGCAAACTATGAACCAGCCGCGCTATATTAATATTTCTTTTTGACGGCCTCGCAATTTCTCGCGGCAGATAAAACAAAGGGAAAGATTCGAGATTCATGAATTAGCCGTCTTAACATGCATCTACTCGCCCACAACATTACCAATAACCTGCATTTTCAAGAATGTTCAAGCATGGCATGAAAGCACTGAAACAATGAAATAAGGAAATAAGGAAACAATGATACAAGGATACAATAAATTACTGATACCTGGGCAGGGATACTATTAATGGATTTCAGGAAATTAAACACGAAATTGAGCCAGAATTGAATATTATTTATTAGGTTATCTATTTAAATCGGGAATGCATCCGATTGACGGCCGTCCGAATCACGACCAACTACCAAGTATCCCAATTGATACTGGTGATCAGCTGACTCCATTAGGAATAGCTGGCTTTGGTTACCCAGGTACTAGTCCGATACCATGGTTACATCCAATGGTAACAAACGAGGGTAATAGTACTTGGGAACTGGCTTTGTTAGGCTGACTATGCCTGGCTGACTATGCCTGGCTGTAATTGCCGCTTGAGGCTTTTACCGAAGGTCCGCGCCTGCGCAAGCACCTTCAGGTCCTCGCAATACTCAATCACCAACAGCGCTTTTTGCTGGATAGCACGCGAGAGAGGTTCGTTGAAGACCAAGTTCCGGATGGGTAGGATCAACACGCGGTACAGCGAAACAAGCCATGTGAAGAATTCAGGCGAGCCGGTCTGGCACAAGTGGATGATGATGGTGAGACACTTGAGCACCGTGATGTTGATGTCGGTACGGAAGTGGCTGGAGAAGGTATCGATGATGGAGGGTTTTATGCTTCCATTGAGGAAATCCACTGTTTTGGATTTGGAGAGTTTCAAGGGAGATGTGGGCGACTGCACCAATGAAATGTATCCCTTGGAATTACGGTTCTGGTTAGCCTGAGAATTTCGGGATTTGTGGGCTTTTTGAGCATGTTGATTCATCTCTAGGGCAAGGCTCAGGTTGAACACCATGGACAATTTGGAGAGTCGGGCATAGAGCTGCGCCTCAAGCTCCAAGAGGCCTTTGGTGTCATAACTCAAAGCGGTAAGGTCTCCAAGCTGATGGCTCAGCAAGCCGTTCAGTTTATTATATAACGCTGCGGTTAGTGATGAAACGGGAAATTTTCTGAGTTACATACCATTACGAATAATGCTTCCCGTGGACCGACTTCTGAACATGATAGTCAGGAACGAGGTACCAGTGTTGGGGTCTTGATGGAAACTGAAGTCACTGGAATATTGAGACTAAAGTGAAGAACTAAAGTGAAGAGCAGACTGAGAAGATTGAAAGACTGAAACTGAAGAGATGGAACTTGAAAAGGGTGAAACTGGAACTGGCACAAAGTGGTTTAGACGGGAGATCAGGAATGAAGTGAAAAGAACTAAGGAACTGGCTGAAAGGACTGGATGAAAAAAATGAGTTCAAGTACGCGGTTGGCGAAGTGGCCGAGGGAAATGGTCGTGAGGGATTGAGATGTGTTGGTGAATGTAGCAACACAGAGTATATATAGCGTGCAGCAAGTATATATGAGTAGTGCACAGTTTAGCCGTGCGGCATACTGAAATAACAATAGAAGAAGAATATCAGCATACATAAATAGTGGAATTAGAAAAAAGAATACCCACAGAACAAGAGCAATTGGACTTTATGATTTCCTAATTAGGCAACTTCTACTCAAAAACATCTTATTAAAGACGGCCGGTTGTTTCGAATTGGCGATATTGAGTATTAGCCGAAACTGCCGGCGCCTGCATATAATCTGTTTTTTAACGTATTCCGGGGTACGGGTGTATCGTGTAATTCATCGCTAATCTACCGTCTCGCTTGGGATTATATGCAGACAATTTCAGGGGATTATATGCAGGTAATAGGGGTTCAACAATACCACAAAAAAAAACAAAGTATTGCAATGAAACAAAAATCAGTCAATATCTTTCCCTCTGATTTTTTTTCAGTTGATTTGTTTTTGGTGGGTGGAAAGTGTGGCTCTGGGTGTTTAGGGATGTACAGGTTCCTGTATATACTCCCGAATTTCTATGCGAAGTGAGAATTTCTCCTCCACTACTCGCCAAGAGACTCCTCTTTATCTTAGGATAAGCTAGTGACCCCGTCACACCCCGAAACTGCGCCTGAAACCACCGCAGATTACCGCTTGATTGCTCTGTACAGGACCAATCACCCGATTAGTTAACCTCGGAATTTCCCCGGAACTTTGCGCCGTCACGGTTTATCCCGCCCCCTACCTCGGTTTATTCCGCCAGACACACCCACCGCACCCTCGGATCTGCCCTGTCAACGCCAGACTCGAGAACAATAGTGTACACTAGGAAGAATACCCCAAAAAAGGAAACCCATTTCGAACCAGTGTCGTCAAATTAGGAAACTGATTCCGAAACAGTGTCACCAATTAGGCATTCCAATCCGAGAAAAACCCCAAGTTTCGCTTAATTCTGATTCTTTTCCTGCACACAAGCGCAGACCATTACCCAGTCGTCCCACCCATTGACCCAGCTGCATTCCATCCGCAATGCATTAGACTTTTTCCGGTAATTCGTCATGTCTTATAGCCCCGCCGTGTCTCTAAACACCAGTCCGTCGTCGTCTTCCGACGCCGGAAGCGGCTCTCTAAAGCCTCCGCCGCCGCCCAGTTTCCACTGCGACTCCGACGTGTTTTCCCAGTACCAGACATACCTCCAGGCCAAAAACCACCATGGTTTGGCGCTCTTGGCGCGTCAGAAAGGGGTTCCACCGTTTTTGCGCTTCAAAGTATGGGCCGTTTTGCTCAAACACCACCCTTTTGTGGTCAATCCGTTCATCCAGCCCGACCAGTTTGATAAGGAGAAGCCTCTGTCCGATAGCGAGTCAGAGGATGCAGAAAAACACTTACAGCACAAGATCCGCAAGGATCTACGCAAGTATATGCACCGAATAGCGTTTTCGTCTTCGGAAGAGCCACTTCTGCAGACCGAACTGCAGTTTTTCGACATTTTGGAGAGTTCCGTGCTCAAATTTGTCAACAAGTGGGGCCGTATCATCAAGTATGACCAGGCACTCACGTGGATGGCCTTGGGGTTGGCCGAATGGTTCCCTCCCATCCCCCACCAGCCGTGGGTGCTTCTTGGGCGAGACGTTACGTCCAAAGAACATAGCTGCATTGGCCTGGTGTTCCAGGATTATGAGGAGTACATTGAGTCGATCCCCGATTTACGCGTTTTCCTCGAAGAACTTCTTGACGATGAGCATATCTGCAACTTGACGTTCCACGAGGCCTTTGAGCGGTTGACGTTGGTGTTGTTGCATTCTCCCGAAGTGGCCAATAAGCGCAATAACCATAAGTCCATGGTTTTCGATAAATCCACGTTGCCAGTGACCGGAGGCCTCATTGAAGAACGAGTGTCGTTTTTCATCTACATTTTCCAGAAATTGCTCCCGGAATTGTATGCGTATTTCCAGGAGGAACAGATCCTCAATAAGTTCGGGCTGTACGACGACGAGTGGGTGCTCTGGTGGCTCAAATACTGTGGGTCCAAGGTGTGGTCACGTGTGGACCGAGGCCGGGTGTGGGACCTTATGTTGGGCTGGAGGGCTGAGAGTCGCCGTGTGGAGTTGGACCTGAACTACTATACAGGCAAACTCAATATTCCCGATGCATTGCTTGACAAGTTGGGGCCGGATGCGTTCTGGTCTGTTGAGGATAGCAATATTGACGAGGAGAGGAGCAAGTCCGTGGACTACTTGCTTGGAGAGTTGAATTTAGAGGAGGGAGAGGGGGAGAAAAAGGAAGGAGGAAGCGAGAAAAAGGAGGAGGAGGAGGAGAAGAGTGAAGAGAAAGAAACAGATGTGTCGTCGCAGTCGTCGCAGGGAAATGGCAAGATCAAGAAAATGATTCCGTTCGCCATCATTGACCCCCACATCGAGCTCGTGTTCGTATCGCTCTCCCTCCTCAAAGCCAAGGAGCACACGTTGGTGGAGTTGGACCAACACGAGATCCGCACGTTCCTCCTGCGGTTGCCTGCCAAGCTGTTCAAGCTTAGCGACAAGTACAAGAAGTACCAGGAGCAGAAGGACAAGTTGAAGGGCGCCATTCCCACCAGCGAGTACAAGTTCACCTACGAGTACATGGACAGCATTATCTATGAGGCCGGCGAGCTCTGGCGCAAGTGGCTCTGGCTAGAGATGAACGGGGAGAGCTAGAAGGGGAGAGAGAGGGGAGAAGGAGTGAGAAAGAAGAGAGAGGAGAGAAGCGAGAGAAGCCAGAGAAGTGAGAGAAGTGATAAAGAGAAAGAAGCGAGAGCAGCGAGAAGAGAAGTCAGAGAAACTCATGCTATACGTTGACTGGCACTTGCCATATTCTAGATTATAGATACTAAACCATTGGTGTCTATACTATTCTACGTCTAATACCAGTAAGGAAGAGATGTTTAATCAAGCACTATTCCACCTATAAATAGATGGTAAGACAGATTGTTTTCTTAACTAATCCAATTACAAGTCAAAAACACAGCTAGCCAAGTCAAAACATAGCTCAAGCCGAAGTGTGTTTTGGCTACAACAAGCTCAACACACAGTGTGCTTCCTACACAAACCAACCTTATACAGCTGACGCCTACTACTTATGCCTACTACTTGTGCCTACTACTTATGCCTACTACTTATGCCTACTACTTATGCCTACTACTTATGCTGATGTCTACTACTTATACAGCTAATAGTACTCATACCTACTACTCATACCTACTACTCATACATACTACTCATGCTGACACTACTATGCTAATTCTATACTTAGTGTTCTATACTTAGTGTTCTATACTTGGTGTTAGATTCGAGTTACCTCAGGGACTCTGTTTACTGTGTTAATTCGCTGACCATTCCCAGAGACAAATCGCTACTTAAGTAGTTGCCGGTGGAGTTTATTATCCAGCCGTTAGTTTATAGGTGCTTGGCACCTCATACTGACCCGGTGGCTATACCCAAGGTTTTCAAAGAGGTTTTTCAAAAAGGTTTTCAAAGAGGTTTTTCAAAAAGGTTTTCAAAGAGGTTTTCAAAGAATTTTTTTCAACCGATGGTATCGTAGGACGGGCCAAGTAAGACCCATATTGCATAGCAGCAGTATGGAACCTGACGAGTAAGGCGAAAAGAAGAAGATTTTAAAGCATACATTAAATGGTATAAATCATACCACAACACATATTAAATGGTATAGATTAATACCACGACACACATTGGATGATATAGATTAATACCACGACACATATTAAATGGTGTAAAGCAAGAGGATCTAATGTGGAGAAGCGATCCAAGTCCGTAGTACACATCAGTATCTCTGCACACATTAATACTGCTCTGATGACTATTGGTCTAATTATATTGGTCTAATTAATATCTAATTAGTATTGGTCTAATTATATTGATCTAATTATATTGGTCTAATTATTATCTAATTAGTATTGGTCTAATTATATTGGTCTAATTATATTGGTCTAATTATATTGGTCTAATTATATTGGTGGATCTGATGTGTCCCCTCAATTGACATTCCGGTACTTTTGAATATTGGCATCATTTATATTGGGGTGAACATTCACATGACCAAAGTTACGTGAGTGGATGTGGTGCTAGAGAAACACCGAGAGCTGCTTCTAATCATACTAGTGTAGTATTTTAGTGTCCTATATTAAATATAGATCTTGTGGCCAGAGAAACAGTATCTTCTCGTGGAGGATTCCAATGCATCGTCCGTCATTGTGGTGGATACTGATAGCATTAGATATCTTTCCTTTGGATGACATCATGGGTGCTTAGCAGCAGCGACACAACTCTGCCATGTCACATAGTGAAAACATTCCACTTTTGGAAGAAAATCCTGAGCTAGAGCTTGAACCGTTCCATGAAGATTTTGATCTATTCATCCGACAGTATAGACGTCTCGGTCAACACCATGCACTTCTGAAAGCCTCTCAAGCCAGCTTCAACAACTATCGAAAGGCCAAATGAGGATTTAATTGTTAGGCATTGATCAGATCCCAAGGATGAAAGCCATGTCCAAATGAATTAATTCTGCATTGTAACATTGGAGATGTTAATCTTGGAATAATGAGGGATATTGGGATCTTCAGGCTCCTGTAGTTGGTAGTGTAATATTTTAGTGTCCTATATTACATATAGTGATCTGGTAGTATTTTAGTGTCCTATATTACATATAGTGATCTGGTAGTGTAGTGTTAGTGGTGTAGTAGATAGTGTTAGATTAATATACTATGTAGTGGACTAGTAGTTCTCCTGTTATAGTGGTGGTACAAAGTATTACATCAGAGAAATAGCTCTTGCTGTTTCTCCCTCTGATGGTTTGACTCAAATATCTGTAACCTTTGTAAGTCAGTAGATCTCTCTAGCTAGAAAATTAATGAATGTGTCTATAGTTGATTTCAAAATCAACAAAATCAACAATCATATGGCCTGTCACGATTCTATATCTCACGATATCAGCTCAGAAATTTGATGTGCTTAGATCCTTCGACCTTGACCGTCATGATTTAAAGTTCAAATATTCATGTTAGTTGACCTAATAATTTGGTTCAACTTCCTTCACCAACTTCACAATCTATAGTGACTCAAGTGTAGTAATTTGAGCCCCACTTCGAAGTGTGATTGCAAACTAGTTCAGAATTGAGTAGTGACATTTCAGCCATTTGTTTGCGATTATGATTTCCATAGAACTGACAAATGTTGAACACTATGGTATATCCTTAGGATTCATCGATTTTGGTCTTTGGATTCAAGGTAAGCTAACATCATGATTTATCCAAGCTTGATCTTTGATGTCAATTGACACACGAATTCAAATATTTAGGTCGATATTGAGCAATGAAGTTCGTTAATGGCTGCCAGTATCAGTTCGTTTCCTAAGGAGCGAAAAAATTCTCGAGATTTTCTGCCCAACAAGGTTAATACCTAAAAACAGTCAGTTTTAGCAACCAAAGGTCTGCCGATTATGATCTATGTTCAGTCTCTTTTCAAGACTTTGGGGTTTGAATATCTCTTGAGCACTTTTAGGTCTGCTGGTATATGAATACCGTCAACTGGTTAACACAAAGCTTGATAATCGAGTATAAGTATAATCTTTTAGAACAAATCTAGTGCCACCATTTCTCACCCATGTTGTTTAGCCGAAAAAATACTGGGTCTCTCCTAAGTCTTTCAATTGAAAGCTGTGAAGGACCTTTGATGGCCCTTTAAGGATCCGACGGTGTGGGCTCCATAATGCCTCTATGAGTAGTGTCCTGCCTATAATGGATCTAACATATGGTACTATATACTATATTATACATAGTATTATTGTTATGCTCCGCTTTACATAAGGCATTTCGCGTCCAAGAAGTTCAACAAGTCTATGCTGATACAAAATATCTCATCAGTTCCCCAAATGCCAGAGATTTCCAGGTGTCACCAAAAATTCGCTTAAAGTTCGCTGCAGCTCACGACATTTCAAGAGTCAAGTCACCAGTCAGTGGTTGCAAACTTTTATCAGTTCATTTCAACGCACGGCTGAACATCCGCAAGCTGAAATTCACCATTACACGAGCTGGAGGCATGCTACCCTATGTCACACAGCTCTATCGGGATACACTCATAAGCATGGTCTCTCTATAGCCATCTAAATTGACATCGAGGTTGGGGGGGGATGTTAGATTCACCATAGGTAGTGCCCTACCTATTGAGTTTTTTGAGCCTACACTGTCTAATCCTAACAATGGCCATTTCAAGAAGGTGAGCCAACATGGCAGGATGGTGGGACGGCGTTCATCGCTATTGTTCTCGTGCTAAATCGCTCGCCCTCTCCTCTAAAAATATTTAAGTACCTCAGATTCTTCCCTAGGAGGAACCATCAACTAAAAAACATAGTAACCAGATACCTTACGTAACCGAAGCATAATACTATACAGTATACACTATATACGATATAATAAATAGTGTTATAGTTTTATAGCGGTATATAGCGGTAACTAGTGGTGTAGTAGTCTAGTAAGTCGTAGGTACAGTAGCCTAGTAAGTCGTCTAGTGCCACTACAAGTCTCTACTCTTCACTATTATTCTTCATCTCTATTCTCGTCTGGCAGGCTTTCTGTATGGGCCAATACAATTATTTACTCAAACTGTTACATTCTACTGGTGATGCGACGAATGTTGAGTCTGAGGAAGACGGAGACTCTCCTAGGATGGCACGACTCCGGTTGAAATGGTAAGATCCAAGTGTTGAATAGCCAAGAGGATGGCATTGACAAAGGTTAATCCGTAATAGATGAAACGACCAAGAATTACATATTGACAAGAGTAAGATGTTTGGTTACGACCTCCATGTTAGATTCTGGTTACGTCAGGTACTCGGTTTACTATGCTCATTCGCCGCTGGTTTCTCCTAGAGGAACTGTCGCACCTTATATACACTCGTCCAGTATAGAGATATAGAGGGATGAAGGTTTTAATGAGGGCCAAAGGAACGGCTCAACCTCTGGTCAACCAGTACAGGGTTTCAACATCCACCGAGGTAGTTTGCTATTCACTCCTCTATGACCTGCACATAGTACAGTATTGGCCTGTATACAACACACTACGTAGTACCTTGACTCCGTGTGTTGACATCTGATGATGTACCTAGTCTCTTTTTACTCTTTTCACTCTTTTTTTACTCTTCTTTTGTCTCACTTCAGGAAGTGAGAATTGATAAATGGGTGCAAATAGTGAGAAATGTGCGAACGAGAGAACAGTCTAACGGTAGGCATAGAAATATGTCCCACTCACCAACATCAACACTTACACTCGTAATTCCAATTTAAAGAGCATAAACCAAATGAAGTGGACTCGTAGAGCCCGAGCAACACCAATATCTTGGAGTACAGTGGGTTGTTGGAGGAGGCATTGAATCTAGAAGGGCCTAAGGAAACTACCTTGGATTGGAGATTTTCAAGCCTATAGTTCTCGAACAAGAGGTTGGACGTGTGGTCCTGCAGGAACTCGCTGATGATCAGCAAGTGAAACCAGAGCCAGTCCTCCATGCTCAAGTTCAAGGGCGAAGGCAACGTCTTCTTGGCTAAGTCACACTTGGCGGTGATCTTGTACACTGCATACTTGTAAGGGTCAAACAGCGGCGAGGTTTCGTCCATATACTGGAAGTTTTAGCTGAAATCACTGGTGATTCGCTCCTGCAAGTTGCTGGGCAAGCCCAAACACTCAGATTTCACGTAGTGGCCAAGGTAAGCTGGGAAGTTGCGGTCGAACTTGTTGAATGCATTTTCGTTGCTTCTGCAGAACTCCACCGCTTTTTTGTAGAGACCACTTCTCATCAAGTAGAACACAAGAACCCATACATGAACATCGTTAAAATATAATGTCCTCTCCAAAAGATGCGAGTCGTTATTCTTCTTGATCACCTTGTCGATGAAGTAGGATACTTTGTTGACTTTGTTTGCATGCTGGAATATAAGAGTATGTAATAGGAGTAGAAAAGTGTTAGCAATTCTTTCAACATTTCTGAATTGACTCAAGTGCAGTCTACAGAGACTTAACGACGTCTATAACGAGACTCAACGACTGCACCAGCACCATATCTATAGTGATTCCGGACAAATACACTTGGATCGACGGATTGTTTCAACTGTAGGCCTTTACTAGGCTGAGAATCATATAAACGTATGTAGTATGAAGTATTCATTAAGTTTGCTCTAGTAAGAATATCTCTACAATCCATGAATATCATAATTTACGGTACATACACCAAAATCTGTAATATTAATGAGAATAGATAAAGGAAAAAGAGTACTTAAAGAAAGTCAAAAAAAAATATTATGGGTATAGAGCTCCCCACTCGTCTTCTTCTACTCTCTATGGATACTACACTGCCAATATATCTAACCATACCTCCACTGATTATGGACTAAACTGACTACATCTAACACTACTTCTTTCTGTGAAGTTTTGACATCCATAAACTCATGATTTAGAAATTCGACTTCCATAAACTGTTGGCTTCCATACATTCTTGTTTGTTCTTTAAACGAACTGTCACTATTTACTTCACTCTGCTCTTCACTATACTAGTTCATTCATTCACGTTATCTCTATCACCATCTCTTTTATTCACCATCTGTATCTATCACACTTTATGTTACTACCATGTGTCAATCACCCACCCTCACTATTTCTTCAAAGACTATCTATTCCACACTGTCACCATCTTTCAACTTATAATTCAGTATATATTAATATACAGGGGTATGTAAATTGTACCATACAAAACCGAAGTCTTGACACGGGGCGCAGCCACGTTTGATAGTTATCCACTTGTCTGTGACCTGCACATAGCGCATCACTGGCCTGTATACAACACACTACGTAGTACCTTGACTCCGTGTGTTGACATCTGATGATGTACCTAGTCTCTTTTTACTCTTTTTACTCTTTTTTTGTCTCACTTCAGGAAATGAGAATTGATAAATGGGTGCAAATAGTGAGAAATGTGCGAACGAGAGAACAGTCTGACGGTGCGCATTAAAAGAATAGAAATATACAGTGTTATTCGAAACGATTCAGAACAGCGCGGCAATTGTTTCAAACCACACTAGCAAAATCAAAACAAACCGATAATTCAAAAACTTTTGTACTTATGACTTGAAAATTGCTAGGGATGAAGGATTTAAATTAAATTGGTTATGTGAAGTCCTTATTAAATATTAAAAACAGTAACTTTTGGAATTATTGGATTGTTTTGATTTTGCTAGTGTGGTTTGAAACAATTGCCGCGCTGGTCTGAATCGTTTCGAATAACACTGTATCCCACTCACCAACACCAACACTTGTTCAAACATGGACAAAGGGTCAACCTTGGAGTGCAGGTAATTATGAAACAGGTCACCAGCACTTCAAAAGACACAGGTATGGACAGGTGGGGACAGGTGTGGATGGGTGTGAATAGATGTGGACGGGTGTGAATAGATGTGGACAGATGTGGACAAGTATGGACAGATGTGGACAAGTCCCATATGTTTCAGAGATACATGGTGAAAATGAACCAATGGTATGTGCACCATGAGGACTTACACTCATGCACAATGAGTTACGAGACTTTGGTATCGAATGTGGGAGCTCCATAGACCAAATATATATAGACTGAATATATATAGAGGGGTCCCGCTCAGGAGTGAGCAGTAACAAATGATAAACAGAGCAAGACTTAATGTCCTTACTATGAGAGATTATAGAGCCAGGTCAGCCCGAGAACAGTGTGTTCCGAGGGTGCTTAGTATACAGTGTCTCTCAAAACTATTCAAATTAGCGCGACAAAATGGTTCAGACCACATTAGCAAAATTGAACAAACCAATGATTCAAAAAGTTTCGTAACCCTTTCGCACAGTCTTTCAAACCAAATGACGTAATGTTTCACGCCAATTTTCATTAGAATTCAATATTATGAAATCTTGAATCTGGAGAATTGCCTCTATGTACTATATTTGCGAGTCTTGCAGTTTCAATCAAGGGCTACCCCGGAATTGGCTCTGGCGAGAACCCAAAACACCCGTACACCCGGTTACCTCAGCAGAAAAAGGCCCAACGCAAACGACCGTTTTTTCATGGTACAGAAAGTAGAGTGAGTCTTGTGGAATCCTGGAATTCCGGACGTTACAATGCATATTTTTGTAGTTGAAAAGGTTTGGTGGTGGCCTTTTAAAGGTGCCGTGATCTTTATGGTCACGTGATCACAATTGAGTTCCGGTCTCGTGTTTCTTTCCACTAATACCAAAACGACTAAGCCATAAATTGGCCAAATATTTAAGGAGATCTTAATCTGGAGGATTATCTCATATTTATTATATTTGGGAGTCTGCAGTTTCAATCAAGAGTCAAAACCGACTGAACTGAACTGCAAGGAGTACGAAACTTGGTTTGTTTAATTTTGCTAGTGTGGTTTGAATCGTTTTGCCGCGCTGGCTTGAACCATTCTGCCTTCTTGGTTCGAAACATTTTGCTGCTCTGGTTTGAATAGTTCTGAAAAACACTGTAGTATAGATACAGATAAGATAGAAACGACTGGATGAATGTTGAAGTTCCGATAAGAAGTCACTGGGGACCAACGACATAACAGTTCCAGTTTATGTGATGTTAGATGATAAGTGGCAACACTACCTATTTCAGTATTTTAAACCTACGCTGTTTAATTCTAATGGCTTTCTAAGCATCACAAAACACGCAAACGTTATATTTTATAATAGAGTAGTATGAAGTACACTCTAGCAATATATACAGGCACTCAGTATAGATTAACCTAGACTAGTATAATTAAGTAGTTAGTAGTAGTAGTAGTTAGTAGTAGTTAGTAGTAGTAGTTAGTAGTTAGTAGTTAGTAGTTAGTAGTTAGTAGTTAGTAGTTAGTAGTTAGTAGTTAGTAGTTAGTAGTTAGTAGTTAGTAGTAAAGAGAGTAGAGTAGAATGCTAGGTGTAAGGACTGAGTATTTAGACTACCATGATCTAAAGTAAGAAGCATACTATAGAGTAGTATAGTGTTAGATCCACTTTCTATAGTACTCTACTATTTTAGTTTAAGCCTATACTGTCTAATCTTAACAATGGCTATTCCACTGTGTCACACCTCCACCATCACTCTACGAGGTACCAGGAGGGAATGTGATAAACCGAGGTACCAGAATGAATGTTTAATACTAGTACTCTACTCTACTAATAGTAGTACTCTACTACTAGTATTACTATACTACTAGTACTACTGATTTATTACCAGTACTACTGATTTATTACCAGTACTACTATCCTACTATACTCCTAGTATTATACTACTCCGACTCCTACTGATTGACTACTAATACTATACTCTAGTACTACCACTTAATGATAATACTTTGTTTATGAAGTTCTACTACTACTGTTTGACTACTCCAACTAGTACTATACTACTACTGTTTGACTAGTACTATGGATTTAAAGTATCGCACTAGTTCTGATTGATTACAAGCCCTACTAGTTTATATTGTGTACTATAGTATTTAGTGTAGTCTGTAATAGTATAGTATAAAGTGTGATAAACCGAGGTATTAGGATGGAATGTGGAGAGTTTCTCCTTGCATCTATCTTTAATCTGAAGGATACGCTAACTGAACCATTAACTACAGAATAAGTAGCCTGATCCTCCCTCTGGAGAACCATCGGAATGGGCATACTAAATAGAGGACCTGACGTAACAAGAATCTAACAATATGAGTCACACACGAGCCGGTTTGTAATTGTGCCTACAATCACAGATCTATTAGAAGGCATTCTTTTGAGGCAATTCCTTGGGACTGTAACTTTGGTGGGTATTTCTCACGACTTGTTTAATGGAGTGTCGAGACCTCGGAATTCAGATTGTGTTGAAGTTTACCGCTCTTGAGTTCATGATCTGGAACGATTATGTCTTTGTTCATTCTTTTCGATCTTTGTTGTACTACTAATTTGTACCAGGAGATCCGTGATATTATGGTTACTTGTGATACCGCTCTACCTAGAGCGGAATCCCCTCTATATATACCATTTTCACCTTGGACTACTTGCTTTTGGGTGTGGACTTGGTAATACGTTGTCTAAAGTCAAACCTGACTACTCCTGACGCCAAGACCCGGATACAATACTAGTCTGTACTCATCCAACACTCATCCATTCCTCGGAACCTTGAGGCGTCTGGGAACCTTGAGGCGTCTGGGAACCTTGAGGCTTGTCCAATTCCGTGTTGAGAAAACAGCTCTTAGTGATTCTCTGATACTGAAATCACTCACGTGACTTTAGTCATGTGAAGGCTCACCTCAATACAAAAGGACAAGCTCCCGCTATTTTATAATACCACCCAAAATATATATATCAGCTGAGGGAGGACACACCAAGATGTTTCCCTACACCAGACCCATTAATATTAATTAGTGTAGTAATACTGATGTTTACCAATGACTTGGACTGACTTTTTCAAATTTAAGGGTGGTGCATATAATGATTCAACCGGCATATAAGTTCCAAACCTGCACATAAACCACAACACCTGTACACAACCCGCACCTGCAGTATCTCCATGATCGGCTTTCTCCACACTCACTCTACTTCACCATGTACACCCACCATGAGTCTTAACCCCCACTTCAAACCCCGTAACCTAGTGGCCTATAACTTTGCTGGCTTTGCCTGCATCCTGCTCGCTGTCTTCCTCCTGTCGTCCCAGCCCTTCTACCTCTCTGACGTCATAGGCATTGAGCCCCACAAAATCGGCCATGCCATAGGCTCCTTGACCATAGTGGATGAACTTACAGCCATTGCGGTGGCTCCGCTTTTGGGCACATTGGTGGATTGGATCAATGGAAATGCTTGGAGAAATCCCCGATTGGGCTCGGGGCCTCGGGTCTCCGAGTTGGTGGCGTTTATGGTGGTAGGTATTTCCTTTTTGGGCTATGGTTTGGTGGCTAAACGCACGTTTCCAGAACTCTACTTTTTTCGGGCGCTTTTTGCCGTGGGAATGTCTGGAGTCATGAGTGTGGCTGTAGTCATGCTCCATGAAGCCAATAATTCCGATTTCGAATGGACGAAATTACGGTTCTGGAGAAAAATCGGGCCCGAGAGTTACCTGCGCCTACATGCAGGAGCAGACATTGAACAAGAGTCTGAGATTGATTCTTCTGCTATGAGCAGCGAAAAAAATGGAAAACTTTCGGCATTGCTTGGCATATGTACGGGACTCGGAGCGATTTTTTCGGTGTCGTTCTTCTTGACGCTTCCGATTCGTCTTTCTGAGTGGAATCCTGCATGGAGCACCCGCCTCTGTCTCCAGACCACATATTGCATTCTCGGAGCCATGGCCATGGTTTGTGGTTTTATAGTGTATTTGCTTGGATATGACTGCATTAAAAGGCGAAGGGAGGCCGGAAGAAGCCCGAATGCCGATATGCCCGAGCACTCCTATTGGAAACTCATGGCCGACGCCATACAGGTGTCCAAAAACAGCAAAAAATTGCAGTTGGCATATACGGGAGGGTTCGTAGCCCGGGCAGCCACCGTGACGTCGCTGATGTTCATTCCGTTGATGGTGTACCAATATTATACCAAGAATGGACTCTGTGGGACTGCAGATAAGCCCACGGCCACGGGAAATTGCTACAATGCTTATATTTTCCTGGCCATACTTACTGGAGTATCTTCTACGGTCTCCCTTTTGTTGACGCCGATCTGGGGAATTCTTATTGATTCTAAAAAATATGGGTGTGGGAAAGCACTCTTATATTCAGGAGTATTAGGCTCGTTCGGCAGTTTCGTTCTTTGTATTCTTGGCAGTGGAAGTCAAGTCTACGATCCACGCAATTTCGGGTGTTTTCTTGCAGTGTGTTGTATGGGAACGGCACAAATCGGAGTGGTCATTTCGTCCATGAGTTTGGTCAGCCGTGCAGGAAAAGCGCTCCAGGAAGAGCACCGGGTTATTGGCAGTATCACTGGGCTCTACAGTTTGAGTGGTGGAGTGGGAATTCTTTTGGTAGCCAAGGTGGGAGGAGTATGGAGTGATCGCTGGGTGTTTGGACCGTTCTTGGTGCTTGGAGTGTTGTACCTGGTATTGGCCTGTGCAGCCTCATTGATGGAGCGGAGGAGTGTCCATGCAGTACAGGTTTAGACTGGAGTCTAGATTATCTCCATATATAAGTTCCGCCAATACTCTAGATTATCTCCATATTCTAAACTTTATCTCCAGGCCATGTACTCCATAATCCCATGTACTCCATAATCCCATGTACTCTATATTCTACCGTAGTACTCCATAATCTACCTCAGTACTGCATATAACACTATGCTTTATTCAATTTGAGCAAAAGAGATGTGGGCATAAATATCGTATTTGACTATAGCAGACTAAATTGTCAAGATTTTCTCTAAGATACCCCTCAAGGTGTCTGGGTGAACAGAGCAATTTAGTGCCCTATACCAAAAGTACTTGAGCATCCTCATGACCACATATCGGAGATCATACTGACTCAAGGCCTAGGCTAGTCAGGTTCAGTTCAAGTACTTCTAAATGTATTCAGAATCCTTTTACATATTAACTAATTCCTCATAGTAACACCACAAGACGTCATGGAGTCCAGAGGGAATAGTAGTACAGTGTAGTAATATTATCAGATCAACCATAGGTGGTGATCTACCCATGGAGGTATTATGAAGTCTCTGCCCGATACTAACAAGGGGTAGGTAGTATGGCCAGGAAGTATTATGGCCAGGAAGTATATGGCCAGGAAGTATTATGGCTTTTGCTATGGCCAGGAAGTATTATGGCTTTTGCTATGGCCAGGAAGTATTATGGTTTTTGCTTTGGCCAACATGGTACGAAGTTTTATGATGGCTTCGTGTTAATTTTCAGACTTATATTTACTAAATGTAACTTGGGTCCAGTCCACGCTATCACTTGACCCTACGGGAGAACTCCCTCCTTTCTAGACCGGCGAAAATCCCGCCCGTCGTCCTGTGTATCATCGCTAACCGCTCTATATGTAGGATTGTATCTTGTTGAGAAACAGGAGCTGTGGCTCTATGTTTCCCTAAGACCGTGGTCACTCACGTGACTGTGGTCATGTGAAGGCTCACCTCAATATAAAAGGACAAGCTCCCGCTATTTTATAATACCACCCAAAATATATATATCAACTGAGGGAGGACATACCAAGATGTCTCCTGACACCAGACCCACCAATATTAACTAGTGTAGAGGTACTGATGTTTACTGAGGACTTGGACTGATTCTCAACACATCTGCAGTTCCCACTCACGCGTTAACACTTCGTACACTGTTTTTCAAAACTAATCAAACCACCTTGGCAAAACGATTGAAACCAAACTAGCAAAATTAAACAAACCAATAATCCAAAAAGTTTCGTACCCCTTCGCCCAGTCTTTCAAACCAAATAGCGTAATGGTTTCACACCAACATTCATTAGAATTCAATATTCTGAATTCTGAAATCTGGAGGTTTGCCTCATATGTACTATATTTGGGAGTCTGTAGTTTCAATCAAGGGCTACCCCGGAATTGGCTCTGGCGAGAACCCAAAACACCCGTACACCCGGCTACCTCAGCAGAAAAAGGCCCAACGCAAACACCTTTTTTTTCGCTTATGTTTTGTGAAAATAAGATGGTTAGAGTCCTGGAATTCCGGACTTTACAATGCATATTTTTGTAGTTGAAAAGGTTTGGTGGTGGCCTTTTAAAGGTGCCGTGAACTTTATGGTCACGTGACCACCGTTGAGTTCCGGTCTCGTGCTTTTATCCACTACTATAAATTGGCCAAATATCAAGGAGAATCNACTTTATGGTCACGTGACCACCGTTGAGTTCCGGTCTCGTGCTTTTATCCACTACTATAAATTGGCCAAATATCAAGGAGAATCTTAATCTGGTAAAACCCGGATGTTCTAAAGCAGAATAGGTGAAACATCCATTGCTTAAAAGATACACTACTAGATAGGACGGAGTGTACAGTGACCCTTGTTCAATTGCTAGTGTGATTCGAAACATTTGCCTCACTGATTTGAATAGTTTTGAAAAAACACTGTATGTACCACATTTGGGAGTCTTGCAGTACCAATCAAGGGTCAAGACGGACGGAACTGAACTGGTTTCCTTGTCTTCCTGTATACAACAGTGTGTGAAGGGTGTACGAAGCTCTTTAATTATGGTTTGTTTCATTTTGCTGGTGTGGTTTGAATCGTTTTGTTGAGCTGATTTGAATTGTTTTGAAAAACACTGTACCATTATGGCTTCGTACCATGATGGCTTCACACAGTACCTACATGACCAACGACCATGGCACCACAAAAATAGCACTCGTAGCTTGACTCGCAACGTTGCAGATCACTCACTCTTTGCAACAACCATATGATTCTTAAAGGCCTCTTCGTATTTGCCTTTCTTTCCTCGCAGCTTCTCGTAGTGTGTGAGGCCGCCGTGGGTCCCGACTTCTTTGAGCTCAAGAAATTCGCTTTTTGGCTTCCGTCTCTTATTGCATCAATAAGGGCTTGCGTATGGGAACGGTGGGCACCCAAGGCAGTAGCTGTCGCAGCGTGGCATGTTTGCACTAGTGGTTCTTTCTGAGGAACCATCAACGAAAAAATAGATAACTTAGTACATAAGTTGAAGGAGAATCTAACAAATATAGTGTATAGTATAGTGTATAGTATAGTGTATAGTATAGTGTATAGTATAGTGTATAGTATAGTGTATAGTATAGTGTATAGTAT
>NKZO01001603.1:0-22225 GCA_002370185.1 Metschnikowia sp. 01-655c1
GTCCTAGGTGGTGGCCTAAGCGGTGGCCTAGGCGGTGTCCTGGGTGGTTTCCTAGGTGGTGACTTAGGTGGTGTCCTAGGTGGTGGCTTAGGTGGTGGGAATCCGGGTGGTGGGAATCCGGGTGGTGGGAATCCGGGTGGTGGGAATCCGGGTGGTGGGAATCCGGGTGGTGGGAATCCGGGTGGTGGGAATCCGGGTGGTGGGAATCCGGGTGGTGGGAATCCGGGTGGTGGGAATCCGGGTGGTGGGAATCCGGGTGGTGGGAATCCGGGTGGTGGGAATCTGGGTGGTGGGATTTGATTTGGACATTCGGGTGGTGGGATTCGATTTGGACATTCGGGTGGTGGCATTCGATTTGGACATTCCGGCCGTACCTCAATCATTTGCATGGGCGGCATCATGGGATCCATGCCCATGCCCATCCCCATCCCCATGTCCATGGGAGGAAGATAGTCACGTCGTTCATTGCGTGGTTCATTCTGTGGTTCGGGTGGAAATTTCGCTGGAAATTCCAGTGGTGGTTCTGGTGGAAATTTTTGTGGAGGTGACGAGATGTCTCCTGTTGTTTCATATGGTGGTATTGACAGTGGTGCTGTAGCTTCTGACGGGGTTGTTACGTCATCTGGTGGTTCTTCGCTGACTTTCCTCTTGAAACCAATAGCAGACATATGGGGGTCTTCATAATAATCGGCTTCGGTCTCTGCTGAAAGTTTGGCCTCACTATACCTTGGAACAAGGCACAGCGCCAAAAGCGCCATGGAAAGCACCAGGAAAGGAAGCATTTGGTTGGTGGAGAGGGGAAAAAGGTGCAGCCTTGGTAGCCTTTAAATACCTTGTCCATCATTATGTCCACTGCATTCTGTAAGCTGACACGTTCATCTTGTCGATCGTTTGGGGGGAAAAGAAGGAGTGTGGCGGTAGGGGGGGAGTTTCATTGCGAGTTTTAGTGCGAGTTTTAGTGCGAGGGGAGTTTGCAGCATGGCCGTGCAGGAACGAGAAAGTGCACATCAAGGCGCCTGGAGCTTGCAAATGGAGCAACCGCTGCGCGCCATTTGCAACTATAGGTTTCAGTTGTAGACCCAGCGGAGTCTGGAATGATTTCTTGCATTGCTTTTGATCCAGACAAAATGACTGTTGAGTGGGGTTATCTGCTCATCACAAAAGTATTTGAAACAATTGGGCATTGATAGTGGTCCCCAAAATTATCTGAAACAATTGGGCATTGGATACTTGCTAATGTGAACACTTGCAATTGGAACACTAACAATCCACACTCAATTTTTCACTCAATTTCACTCAATGTTTCACTCAATGTTTCACTCAATGTTTCACTCAATGTTTCACTCAATGTTTCACTCAAGTTCCACTCAATATTCACTCAAGTTTCAATCAATTTTTCACTCAATTTTTCAATCAATTTTTCAATCAATATTTCACTTAAGTTTCACTCAATATTCACTCAATACTCACCCATATTCATACCCGATTTTCACCAATATTGATACCCAATTTTTCCACTACCTTTGGAGTCTTGACACTTTGGGATTCTCAACACGATCAATTATGGAAATTAGACTTTTGGCCCCACTCATTCTACGGCATACCCTAAGCGGGGCCGATCCTAGGAGTGTTCGAGGTCCATGTAAATCCATCCCAGAATGCTCGCAGGTGACGAAACTGGAGTGAGAAAAAAGGGATCCATTGGTCGGAAATAGCGCCAGGAACATGATTTGCACTCATCAAGGAAACCATTGGTGCCAAAATCAAGAGCATCTTTCCATGAAAATGCTAACTCTTGTGGAAATTAGCATGCACATCATGGCTTTCGGCCTGTTCGATTCTCACCCACTCTGATCAATGGCTAAGCAGGTATTGTATATATACCATCAGGTTGGTTACTGCTGGTTACAGCTTGCTTCAAGTTTTTCGGGTTAGTTTCAGCTTGCTTCAAGTTTTTCGGGTTAGTTTCAACTTGGTTTCAGTTTAGTTTCAGCTTAGTTACAGCTTGTTTCAAGTTATTTCAGCTTAGTTTTAGCTTGTTTTAGCTTGTTTTAACTTACTTTCAATTTGTTTCAGCTTGTTTCAACTTGTTTCAGGTTGGTTTCAATTTGGTTTCCCCTTGTTTCAACTTATTCCAGCTTGTTTCCCCTTGTTTCACCTTGTTTCACCTTGTTTCAATCTGTTACAGCTTGTTTCAAGCAGCCACGCCTTGGTCACTCATTGACACTCAGTGTTTCAGAAGCGAATGAGCTGCATGTGAATGCGAAACAAAGTTTGTGTAAACCAACATAGGGGCGTGGAGTTCCAGATACATGTATTGCTGAAGCATGGACGAGCATTTTGAATCGCGACCTTGGCGTGCCATGCAGGTGCTCACTCAGATTCAACGGAAATATAACCAAAAGACACATTAAAAAAGGACATATAATTTACTATAGTCTGTGGCTTTACTGATCAGTGTGCAGTACTGATACTACTCTCTGGAAAGATACTGTATTAATATAGTGTACAGAATTGTGGTAGTATTGGGGTTTGGATGGAGATCATTGACTTGCAGCCACATCCGTACACCCCTGCCCCAACAAACAACACATCCAACACATCCAACACATAATAATTACATACATAACTTCCATATGTAAGTAGGTATATAAATTAGTTTCTAAATCAATATGATATGTATTTTAGAGTTTGGGGTAGTGTCCTTACAATTGGTACTGGAAGAGGGCCTCTAATGACTCTATTGCGTGCCAGTCAGTCTACTATATGCCGTACGGGTCTATATAATAATGGATAAATCCTCAGTTACCGATCAACCAAAATTTTCGATTGGCCGACCTACAAAAAAAGCCATGTACAGGACTATATATGAATTAGCAACTATGGCACGATTTGCCTAGTCGCACCTGCCTTAGCACTTGCCTACTACCCTTAGTACTTGCCTCTTAGTGCTTGCCTTTTAGTGGATGTTTGATGGGCTGAATAGTTGCTGTGTTTCAGTAAGCAAAGATTTTTATTTCTAGATGTTTGAAATTTATTGTGCATGATAATTTTACCTGGGCTCAGAACAACCATCAGTTTGGTGCAACATCTTGAGGTGTGCACGGGCCGGGCTCCTAACCGTCTAGTGCTCATTGACCTTCTACACTTTCCACGCCTACTACTCTATAATTTACTACACTCAATACACTCTATATACTCTATATACTCAATACACTCAATACACTCGATACACTCGATACACTTAATATACTCTATACTACACTTAATATACTCTTAATACACTTAATATACTTTATACTACACTTAATATACTCTATACTACACTTAATATACTCTTAATACATTTAATATACTCTATACTACACTTAATATACTCTTAATACACCTTCTATACCTACTACTATACCAAGACTTCTATTGGTGGTTGTGATCTGGGTACATTATTTTTGATATAGTGTTTGTAAAATCGTTTTAGATCCAATATTTCGTTTCTATGACAAATTATTGGGTGCGTTCACTGGCTCTGCATGATACCCGAAGATATAAAAGGTCAAAGATATTCTGATTCTCAAAGTGGGATGATATTCTTTGGATTTGGAGCTTCTTCCCGCAATGTGTACCCTAGTCCAGTAAAACGTTCCAACATTCAGATTAGAAACATGAAGTGCTATTAGATATTTCTGATGAGGTAGCTTCACATTGCCATATAATATTCCTAAACAGAGTTTGGAAGAATGTGTAACTGCTGGTGTTTTTTCAACGTTGAAGTCATGCTTATGGTCCGCATTCAGATAGCCGGTACTTTTTAGTTGAGAAAGGGAATGTGGCCGGTCAGGAATATAGTCAGAAACTGGTTTTTTCTTTTTTTTTTTCAATAAGCTAGAGATTTCCAATCCAAAGTTCAATTATCATTATGTGTGGTGTGCTTCAAGCCAACACTGTTTGTTCGTATGGGTTGGTACATGTTATAGAAGGACAAAAGCCTTTAACCCGATAATGGCAACTTAAAACTGGCATGAAAATGTGCCAATATCAATTTGATAGTGTACTGCCACGTCACAAGAGTACTCGCTGTTCTTTAGGATGTATGGATGTTTTGTGCATAACCTCTTCCCACATGACTTATATGGAATACTTGAATGTTCAACCAGATGTCACAGCAAGAAACTAAGCTTATTGGAGTTTTTTGCTACTTGGAAGGTATTTCCTCCGCATGTTTTTTATTGGTTATAGCAGTCAAAAACGACCCAGTACCAATAATTCGTCAAGTACCACTGGAGTTTTAGCACACATTAGCAAATATGGAAGTATTGGAAATATCCAAGATTTAACTGTCTAAAGAGAATGAATTGATATTCTCAGAAAGGGTCATGAGATTATGGTGGTTATCAGTATGGAGTAAAAGGTGATGATCTAAGATTCCCTCATGGTCGCGCACGTGTCACGACTGTTGAACTTGATGAATCAGTACATCTTTGGAAGTACTTCATGTTTATGTGAGTGTATATAAGTAGGGCAGATCAAACACTGATTGACCTTTAATAGGACTTATCTAACTCTGGTCATTGTCTTGGTGAAGACAGTATCGGTAAGACATTAACGATGGCGAGAAACGGGCATATAAGAGATCATCAAAACAGCAGCTTTAAGATACAAGAATCTCTGAGTATACTTTAGATACAGATAAGAATAGAAGTAACTAAGATGATTATTAAAGGTCTTTAACTATAGGATGACATGGGGATCAATGACATAATGGTTTTAGTTCAAGAGCTTGAGTAGTAAAGTTCAACACTCAGCAGGATCTACTTCAGTACTGACTCCCAAATTTCTATATTTGAATAGGGAATAATTAGTTGTAGTGAATCCTAAAGGGCAAAAATACAGTCCATACAATGTCTTTGTATATATTCATAGATGTCTCTACTCATAGTGACCCTCTCTATGTTAAAAAATGAGCATATAAGGTTCCATTATCACACCAATGGAAACTCTTAAATTACACAGATGTGCACAGATGTTTTATCAAGGCTAAGTCAATATTCTTGGAGTACGTTTTTGTGATACGTCAGGGCTCACCGTCTTATAATGGACTCCCTCAGTGCACTTCACAGACTTTACACTGCAGTGAACCACCAAGGAGCTTCTAATAATCTAAGTTGAACCATGGTGCAATTAACTATGAACTATTTAAATGTGAACAATCAAATTAGAGGTTATTTTTACAAGCTCTAAGCTCTAAAGTTGCAATTACTAGAGTTATAATTGCTAGAACTACCAATAAGAGCCACATTTTTAAAAGTTAGGGTGGTAATAGTAATTAATATGGTTTGATTTGTAGGTGTTTTTCCGTAGGTTTATCTATAGGTAATGGCAGTAGTAGTAGTGGAGTAGTATGGAGTCATAAAAAGCAATTATGAGCCAGTACTATAGCAACCAACTAGGGGGTAGAGATTATATAATGTTTCTAGTCTAGTGGCATAAAGGTAGCATAGAGTAGTTTACTATAGTATAGTAGTAGTATAGTAGTAGTAGTAGTAGTAGTATAGTAGTAGTAGTAGTATAGTAGTAGTAGTAGTAGTAGTAGTAGTAGTAGTAGTAGTAGTAGTAGTAGTAGTAGTAGTAGTAGTAGTAGTAGTAGTAGTAGTANTAGTAGTAGTAGTAGTAGTAGTAGTAGTAGTAGTAGTAGTAGTAGTAGTAGTAGTAGTAGTAGTAGTAGTAGTAGTAGTAGTAGTAGTAGTAGTAGTAGTAGTAGTAGTAGTAGTGAGTAAAAGCAGGAGTGAGTAAAAGAGAGTAAAATGGAGTGCGTAGTAGCATATTCTCATTTAGCAGTAGGATCTATTTAGCAGTAGGATCTATTTAACAGTAGTTCTGCTCAGAGTCCACACTTGTCTTGAGACTATAAGCTTCGAGCTCTCTGGGAAATACCACTAGCCTGTACCCATTGTGTATACACTGCCTCAAAACTGATCCCACAAAATATCCTACAGTCTCTAGTTTCATAGTCCCAAAGTTCTGTAGTTCCATAGTCTCAAAGCTCTGTAGTTCTGTTGTTCTCTATTTCTGTAGTTCTGTGGCTCTTTACTTTGTATAACAGTCTTAACACTTCGAGTACCTCTAACACGTCGAATACTTCGAGTTTTCAAAAATGTAGTAGTTCATATATCTTTCTAACTATGGTCATTTTGCTGGCTTTGATCTTGGGAAGGGATAGAATTTCCGGACCTTCTTCTTTTCACGGACTTTCTTCTTGAGTCCCTGAGAGTTATACCTCGCAGCTCTTACTGCACCGGGAATTTTCCCGGAAACCATCTCCACAGCCTCCTCCTCAGTGTACCTTGCCTGGGCCAAGGAGATCTCCATATCCTCCAAGTCATACACCACATAGACGTTCCGGAGAAAGTTGTGTCCCAAAATAGCACATGCAAAGAGTGAGTCGCTTTCACAGATATGTGCTCCCAAGTAACAAGTTCCTTTATGGTTCAACACCAAATCACTCACGGGAATAGTGATTTTGATACCGGAGAAATCGTACACCAAGTTCCCTGCGTTTGTCTTGTATGCACAATCCACCCGGTGGAAGCCCGTTTTGGCCGAGTATGTGGCCAGAAGCAGCCCCACCAAAGCATTGTATACATTCTTGGGTAAGGCCTGGTAGGTGGTTCCGGCGTCCAAGGTGGCTCCGATTGGCTGGTCCAAAAGCACCACTTTTTGGTTCTTGTGTTCCAAGTAAATTGAATCGAGACCAATGGACGGCAGGTCGAGTTTCTGTTTCTTGCGGTACATATTGACAAACGGAACCGTTTTCAATTGGCCAATATACTTCTTATGGTCCACGGCCCCAAAGAGAATAGACCCAGTCTGTTCAGTGGCCTTATTCAAGTACACAGAGTACACCACCTTCTGGATGACCCCCGAGTTTTTTAACTGTACGGGGAAATTGGCATAGGTGTACTTTGCATCGTCCATAGTCACCTCTCCAAGCATAGGACCAATCCCCAAGATCCCTTCTCTGCACAGAGTCTTGTTGGCCACTCCCAAACTCATATTGACCTCTATATTGGCAAATCCCACGGTATCCATACCCCAAACCCCCCGCGCATAAGTATTGTCGAAATACAAGAGGGATAAGTCGGGAGCACTATGGTTTTGGTGGAAGGTGTTGGACTTGGCAGGGTCAAAGGACCCAAGCTTAAGGCACTGGTTGGATTCCTTGAAGGTTTGGGACAACGAAGTTTTGGGCTTGGGCTGTACTTCTTTGGTCCATTCCTTTAAATTTGTTTCTTTTTTCTTTTCACCAGAAGTCGAAACTCCCTCTTTGTTTATGTCTTTCTTTTTCTCTCCCTCCTTGTTTTTTTCCTGTTTCTCTCTCTCGTTGTTTTTTTCCTGCTTTTTTCCCACCTTGTCGATTCCCTGTTTGTCTCCCACCTTGTCGATTCTCTGTTTCTCTGTTTTATTAGCCATGGTTTTTTGGCTGGTTAAATTGAGACCCACCACAAACGACCCAGTACCGAGCACTCTGGTTTTGTTTTGGAAACTGGTAAAATTCAGGTACTGCTGTATCTTGTTCAGGTGTAGGGAAATGGAAGTGTTGGGCCATCGCAGAGTCTGATTACTTCTGAGAGGTGAAACATCCAAGTTGACCCCAAGCCTAGCTTTAAATTTGAAGTCCAGTTGGTTATACAGGTTCACCGAATGGTTGACTGAATGGTTAAAAGATTGGCTCAAGACTTGGTGGCTGGTGGATTGGTTCACTGGCTTCTCACTGATGCGTAGGTTAGTGGATGCGGCCAATGCTACTACCAATGCGTACTTGAACAACATAAGCATGAAGAAAAACATTTATGGTGATAAAGAGACTTGACGGACTTTATATTCCGACATACAACCCACGGCCAATCAGCTTACGTCTTCCAACTGGCCAACCAGCTTAAGTCTTCCAACAGGCTGACGGCTCGGCAGGTTACGACTATGACGGCTTACGAGACCGATTTCCATGCTGCGACCAGTACCCACAGAAGCCGCGGTCTCCGCACAGACAAGGTGTGGGCGTACAGGACCACGACCTTGCTAAGAACAAGTCCGAATGTGTCGCGCCTATTCTGCGTGGCTCCTGGTCCAACCAGATCTTAGACCACCAGACTGAGGGATCGTCCCTAAAACATTAACCTTGAACATCAATTCTAGAATATTATATTTAGACTATCCAAATTTAGACCAAGCCCCATCTTTCTACCACTTGTAAATCTAGGGTATCAATAAAATGGATCAAATAACATAAATGACATGATTGACGTAAATAGAGAAGTGGAATAAACAATTGGCATAAATGGAGTAAGTTGAATGCCATAACTCAATGACATAAACAAATCAATGACATAAACAAATCAATGACATAAACAAATCAGTGACATATATAAATAAAAAATAAAAAATTAAATAAATAAAAAATAAATAAATAAATAAATAAATAAATGAAATAAGAGATTGCTACCATTTGATGGTGCTGTTCCTGATTCTTGGCATTTTGACTGTCTGGTGCCTTAGAATCAGTGAGGGGCCAAGTCTATGGGTGCGGACATTTTAATCTCCGCCGGAAAAATTCAGACGCGCGACTGCCAGATATGCATTTTTCTGCGCAGAGAACATGAGCTCTTTGAAAATATACACTGTCAAGGAATAGAGCCATAACTTCCAAAAAAGGGAAGTTAAATTTGTTAACTACTGTAGAAAATTCTGGGACTCAATAGTTACTGGGATCGGCCCTTGTATACAGTACTGTTGCAAATGGGTCGTATAGCTAGGGGTGTGCTCGCACGGCACTCAGAGTGTATGGCCGTTACATAAGGCTTTATTTTTTTTAGCCATTCGCCACGGCAATGTGCAGTTTTTCCTTTGACCCTACCGATCTCGGACTTTTTGGACCCTCTTTCCCCGCGATTTAATGTCCGTAGAGCCTTTAATAGTAGTTGTCTTGCGGAGATAAGCGGCATCTTGATAACGTACAAGCCGTTCGTCCATCCACTCCGCCCACTCCTCTATTTCTGCAAGAGTAGCATCATATGAAATTATAGTCAAAGGGCTTTTGCTTTGTATTTCGTGGTAGTTTCCAATTTACCAGTCGTGGAGAGAAATTTTGTATAAGCTTCCTCCGCCTAGCACTATGCACAGGTAGGTTATGGCAGTCCAATACTTGAGCTCTTCTTAGCCCATGTGGTCCCCAAGGTATCTTGTGAGGGTTTGATCTCAGGCAAACGCTCCAAACACCATGGAAACAGAGTCTGCTCCTTTCTCATATATAGTTACTGCTTTGTGAATTTTGTGTTAAGACCGACCAGCTGTTTCTAAATTCATTGCTTTATTAGTGATTCAATTAGGTCCGCACAAGCTAACTACTGGTGGATCTTCTCTAGAAATCTTTCTGAGCCCTTAATTTAAAAGATTATAGGACTTTTAATACCAGTGAGTACTAGTAAATAGTAGAGAGTGTATAGTACATGGAGCTAATAGTGTTTAATAGCAGAGACTAAACACTAGTAAGTGGGAGTGTGTGATAGTAGCTGTATACTCGATCAAATAGGATAGAGACTATAGTGGTAGGTCATAGTACATAGTGCATAGGAATTAGCCAACACTAGAGACTATAGTAGTGCTTACTACATTTTCCCTACTACTCCTTTGACTCTCTACACATTTCTAGTGTTCTCATAAGCTCTCTCAAAAGACTACAGACCATTATCTGTACCATCTCACTTATATATTATACAATATGATCTCATATTTATCATGGTATACATCACAGTCTTCACAAAACCTACACTAAAATCCTCATTAGGCCTACACTAAAATCCTCATTAGGCCTACACAAAACCCTCATTAGGCCTACGCAACAGTCAAATTTCATAAAATCATTAATCATAAATCATTGTCTTACAAGAAAACGTTCTGAGTCTCCACAAGCTTGGACACCTCTTGGGTGGAGTTCATTTTCAAGAGTTCTTCTAAACCTTGCGACGTGGTGTAGATGGTTCCAGCTGCACCCTTGACAATGTCTTGCCAGGACTGCAGGTCGTTTCTGTTTTGGGTTTCGGAAACGGACTTTTCTTGATGGTAACTCAACAAATCCTCCAAGGAAATCCCATTCATTTGGGCCAATTGGTCAACGTCTCTGATCAAGTTGTTGGTCAATCCTGCCATAATGTTGAGAGATCCAAATTCTTTAATCTCCTGCAACTCACCATTAGACTGATTGTCATTTTCATTAGGGTTTTCATTGGGGTTTTCATTGGAGTTTTCGTCAGGGTTTTCATTAGAGTTTTCATTAGGGTTTTCATTAGGGTTTTCGTCTCTGATTTCTTCAGCATTCTCTTCTTCCCCATTGACCTGGGCCTCGCTGTTTTCTTCATTTGAGCCGTTTTCTTTGATATCGTTGGTGTTTGGGCTCTCTTCGTGGTGTGGCTCACCATTACCTGCAATCTCATTATTCTCTATACCCTCCCCTTTTTCACCGTCTTTTTCACACCCTTTTTTACCCTTTTTTTTGCCCTTTTTTCCACCCTCATTTTTACCCTCTCCACCCTCGTTTGCACCCTCCTCATCCCGTTTTTCGTGTTCCAAATTGTTTACAGATAAGTTGGGGTCCGAATCGGGGTCCGCATTGGGGTCCAAAATATGGTCGAGATTTTCCGAAATGGTGTCGGAAATGCTGTCGAAATGATCAGAAATGGTATCTCCAAGTTCTGGAGGTGTAGAGGCCTCGATGGGTGCCACTTCGGTGGACGTCTCGTCAAGGTCAGGAATGGGACCCGTAGGTGCAGCAGAAATGGCTGGAATAAGAGTAAGGGTTAAGAGAGAAAGCTTCATTTTGGCTAATTAAAAGAAGAGAAAAAAGAAATATCAGGCCGTTGACCCTTTTTTATATCTTTTGGTGTACTTCTAAGGGTATGTGGAGCCTGTGCGACTGATCGACGGATCAACAGATTGTCACTTTGTTGTCCCTTCCAATTTTGACTTTTGAATTTTGCTTGCTCCTTTTTTGCTTGCTTCTTTTTACTCTCCACTTGTGCCTATTCATATTTCAGCTCAGAAAGGTTGCTGCTTGTAATTACACCTTCCAAAAAAAGACCTCTACACTGTAGGTCACGTGACTGACACCCACTGTTCTTTCTTTCAAGCGATGTAGACTCTTTGCGCCAATAATAATATATAGCCTTTCTTTGTACCAAATAAAAGATTTATTTGATAATACTCTTGAGCATTATGAAAGTGTGGGTGGGAATATGTGTGTACTTATGCCTCTTATCATCGTTGAGGTACTGATGTTTAGAAGCTCTGCTCTCTCTTCCAATGCAAGTCAAGGGAAACGTGTTTAATAATGGATGTTTCGGAAAGAATCAAAGAATGTCCTTGAATGAAGAAGGTATTGCTTGGGAATATCGGAATGGCTGGTGACTGGTGTCTGGTGTCTGGTGTCTAGTGTCTGTCATGTTGAGGTTATATGCAGGCATTTTACTTTTTTTAAAAAATGAAATTTCAGGAGTTCGTTTCCAGTCCCAATTTTTAGTCTATTACAAACAACAAATATATTTTTTTTTCATCATACAAGATATCTGTAGATAATTGGGAATTCTGATTTTTGGCGGCACGTGGAAGAATTGTTAATTGTCTAGTACTGAGAAATGTTCTGAGAAAGTGCGAACCTTTACCCACACCAGCACACATTTTTTCTCATGCTCTTCGCACATAATATTCCTAACAAATGTAAATGCAATAATAGACTCTATACGCATACAAATTAAAGATACTAGATATTAAGGATTGAGATTAAAATGAATCAGTCAAAGATAAAAATTGGTCAGTCTTCAGAAGTCTCGAACCAGTTAAAGCACTGAAACGAGACGATCAAGAACAGGGCTCATAACCCGTGGATATAGAGCCGTCAGTACTATATATCATCATATTCAGAATGCGGGGTTAGTTTCTTAGGCAAGTGTACCTTCAAATAAGGTGAAAACACTTTCTACATTCTACATCACATGGTGTAGTTCCCATTGTACTAGTCATACTATTGGTACTATCCCTCTAACTTCAGATTTAATACCTTCATTTTTATCTGTTTCGTGTAAAATCAACAATGGGAAATGCACTGTCCATGCCATGCGGAAGTTGAAGATCTGAACCGGTGAAAAGATATTGAGCGGTTATGGGCCTCCATTACGACCTCCCCTATTTAATATACTGGAAAAGGCTCTACAAGCTATAGTGGTTCTTTATGAGGAATCATCTGTGAATGAACATTGTAACTGAGTTATTAGCGTAACCAAGTCTGACACCTATTTTGGTATATATTATGGTGTTAGTCTACCAAATCAGTACCTCAGTAGCAATATTCAGCTGATGCTTCACTTTTCGATGCTTCGTAAAATTAATAATGATATTTTTGGAGTACGGCAAGAAAGGGGAGGGAAATTGGCTGGGTAATGAATCTTGCTGTCTGTTAGGTCATGCAGTCACTCACGTGTATTCACCTCAGTCACTTCTATTCTTGGTCATCTCTATTCTTAGTCATTTCTATTCTTCTTGGTATCTATTCTATACTAAGAATGCCGGAACACAGTTCTGAGACTAAGTTGACTCTGTAATCTCTCATACTAAGGACATCATGTCTTCTCTGTTCATAATCCACTCAACCCTGGGTGGAAACAACTCATATATAGTCGATTCTCGGAGCTCCCACATCCGATAAAGCCTCGCCTGTATCTCCTCATCGTTCACATATCCTTATTTCATCTATATGTATCCTGGGGATGTCCACACGTGTCCAAACCTGTGCCTTGTTGAGAAACAATCCAGGTCCTTAACATCAGTACCTTTGCACTAACTAATATTGGCGGATTTGGTATCTGAAGACATCTTGGTATGTCCTCCCTCAGCTGATATATTTTTTTGGTGCTATAAATAGTGGGAGCTTGTCCGTTTATATTGGGGTGAACCTTTACATGAGCAAAGTCACGTGAGTGGATGTGCTAGACATACCCTTGCACTGTATACAGCCCGTTCCGGAGTTACCTGCACTCCATGACACTTGTCACTTGTTTCAACAGAATGGCAATAATAATCAGGCAATGCGAACACCAGTAAAGATCATCGTGTAAGTCTCTTATGAGCGCGCATTCTCTAGGGCCACGAATATAATAATTAAGGCGCGCGCCCAAAAAATATCCACATCAAGAAATGTGAGTACTATGACATGTCCAAAAACCACACCCACAAAAAATATCCACATCAAGAAATGTGAGTACTATGACATGTCCAAAAACCACACCCACAAAAAGACCTCGTGCTGACAATACTACATTTGAAACAGATACCTCTTCTCCTCCTGAAGTAGACCTTTGTTTTAAAGCGTTTATGCATCTTGATGAGACTATGACGACAGTCTCTTACAGTATGGTCGGTTCACTGAACCTCAGACCTGGATCTTACCCCTAAAAGTTACTCCATGGTTAGGATTTCACTTCTACTCCACCACAAAAATTCCACCACAAAAATCCCACCATTCACTCTTAGATTTCATTAGATTTCATTACTCTTATGTTCTTTAGATACATATGGAAACCTGGACTTGTATTCGTGGATGACTCCTCAGAGAGGAACCAGCGGGACTTATATAAATATAAGAGAAACGTGGCATAGAAAAACTCTCCACCAGAACAATGGTGATGATTACTCTAGAATATTAGAAAAGCCATCATAGTACGAAGCAAACTACTTACCACGTCCATCATTGTACGAAGTGCTATGTTGGCCAGGCCATAGTTAGGATCGGACAGAGTGGGCTTCATAATGCCTATATGTGTAGTATCCTACCTATAGTGGATCTAACAATTACTACTCTAATGCTACCCCTTTAGTTTAAGTACACTAATTATTTCTTATATTAATTTAATCAAGTACACAGATTACTACGGTGATCTGGTATTTTGATATCTGGACTTGTTTATTTAGTACATAGATAATGTACGAAGTACTTGTGAAAGTACCTACACCTTATTTTGTTATAACAGTAGTACTTCAACAATTTGGCCGATCGACTGGTTCTTGTGTCTAGTGTATGACTTAGAAGTTGAGATCCAAACATGTGAGATGTGAGTAATCTTCTAAGAACTACGTTTCTTTAGATTTTGTCTGGTTTTGACAATTGTAATGAAGAAGTATGACTACTTATGGTCCAAGTCCTGCATATAGATACACTGCCGACATAAAATAAACTATTTGTTCTGTTTCACAGTGACATATAGGTCCACTTCTCTACTGTAATAATCTACATACTAAAACAACATCTCAAACAAATTATCCCCCTTCTTCTTAGTCTTCACCTTTTATTTCCTTCACTTTCATGTTCTGTGTGCTACAGGTACAACGGGGGATCCACAACCACTATGCTCTTAGCTTGTTATATGCTATATAAGAAGGTGAAAACCATCAATTTATTGACGAAAAATATAAAGGCTTGAATCCCATGGTCAAACTGTACAGACTTTGAGTGGAGTTGGTTCTTACTTATATACAGGAATATGGATTACAAAGGAACAAAAAGTGCACGGCAAGAAATTCAGCCATTCACAAACAACATTTTGAGCATTTTTAGAGTGAATATTAGTACTAAACAGCTGGCACGTCTAACTGGGCTGAAGCTTGGTAGAGAAGCTAGAGTGTTCTGCGAGAGTGAAACTTTCTGCGTGGCCTGTGTGCAGGAAACAACATGCAATACCAGTTGCAATTCCTTTTAAACGCAGGAAGTGTGCATAGTGGCCGTTTTTGCAGCCACGGCTGATACTACCCTTACTTGTAACTTCAATTAAAGCATTTTCTAGTTATGAGCTTTTAGTTCGTAGCCGATACTTTCTTAGCTGCTATGTTTCAGCCTTCTAGGAGGTCTCAGCTAACAACTCTCGTACTACTAACAGTACCACCAGTACTACTACTACTACTCGTACTGTCACTTTTTGTAGAGCAGCTACTATTTCTTACTTATATTACTATAGATTCTGTTTAGTATCTAAATCAGTAGAAACGACTCAACCAGGTCTTCTATTTCTTTGACTGGTACTACTAGTACCATACTGTGACTACTACTACTACTACCACTACTACTACTACTACAAGAACTACTCTCTATGATAAACTATAGCTCTTACTATCATTTGTACTAGTAGTACTAATAATAATACTACTTTCTCTACTAGTGCTAGTAATACTGCCACTGTCAATTTTGAATCTACTACTACTACTGCTAATCTCTATGGTACACTAGTAGTCTACGAGATCATGGCTCCACTTACCTGTCCAAAGGTTTTCAGTGAATAACATTAGGTGCTGCCCTACAACATGAGGTGGTCCTCTAAACCAGCCACCTACAAAAGTAATATCAATATTCATAATCTTTCAGTTGTGGTCTACTGTAGTTTATGGGGTTCCTAATCAGCCATCACAAATCCTAAGGTAGCTTTGTTCCAGAATTCTTAGTCCTAATGTAGTCGCCTTTGATATTGTAAAAGAATAAAGATACATCAGTCTTTTGCTCTCGAGAAAGTGGTACTCAAGATATTAAGACCAGTGGTTAGCTTCCGGATGTCTTTACTGTTCTCATAAAAGCTTCCAACCCTTGCTGACACAGCAGATGGCAGTCGATGACAGTAGATTCCAAGACGGCTAAGATCAAGTAAATCTTCGGTGTGCCAGTATTACTAATACTACTACTCCCACTGTGTATGTCTCTATTTGATTACTAGTAATGTTCATATTGACTTATGTTTCATTGATATTATGGACACTACCAATGACTACCTGCTCTACTCACTAGTAATTGCTATTGTCTAAAGGTATACCGTAGTAGTATTAGAGCCACTATGTGCAGGGCTTTACCCATCGAGGTATAATGAAGCCTATACCATCTGATCCTGACCATGGATATTGGATAACATCTCCCCTTTTGCAATCTTGGTACTTGGAGCTTTCCAGAGTTTTTACAAGCAGCTAAGATTCCCCATTTGAGGAATCATAAGTGAATAAAGATAGCGTAGTACCTTAACGGTATAACCAAAATCTGACAAGTGTAGTGTATACTAAATAAACCACCTCTATCATGTATTTAATGACTCTTCCAAAATGAATAATACGGTTGAAGTTGCTAGATTCTTGTTACCACTTAAATTGCCTAATCGTGTATTTGTCGTTTATGTGCAAACAAGATTTCCTCCGAAAAAGTTCATGATCATTTGCAGAATACACTCATCAAAACTTCCAGTGAAAGGAATATGTTATTCCTCGACCTGTACCAAAGAAAATAGGCAGTTGTTTTGGATTTCCGACCTGTCAATGACATTATGGAACCAATGGCCACTTCGTTTGTCCCCTTTCGAACCCGTATGCCTGAATTCACACGTGCTAAAGTTCTCCTAACTCGATTACTCGATTTGAAGAGTGGGAACCATAAGGTACGGAATCCTCCTTCCTCCAAGACTTATATTGCTTTTAACACATCCTTTGGTCACTTCCAATGGAAGGTTCTTCTCTTTGGTCTCTGCCATGCCCCTCAAGTTCTCGGTTCTCTTTTAACTGAACTCTTACGTGACTACCAATCCATTGTCGTGTTTACTTGGACCATATTCCTGATTTCACTCATGAGTTTGATCCTTGACTTTCAGCCGTGACTTAAAACTCATACTAACCAACACACTCCTTTCCCGAGGTTCTCACCCGCATCCACCATGAGCTAAACTGGGAGAAGCGTACTTTTTTCACTCCCATATTGAAGGGGTTGATCTTCTTATGGCTGCTGATGGCATCTAATCCATAGAAAATTTGGTGCTAACAAAAATTCAACAGAAATACCAATAAAGCATTATCCACGAAATCTGGAGTGGATATCGTTGAGTGCTTCTAAACAATGGCAGGGTAGGAACCCGGATTCAGTCCGTAAAGCAGATGAAAACTCTATGAGTCACCATAAAATCTAAGGGGCTATATCTTGTACCTTCATGGACCTGGTGATCATAATAGTGTGCTGTATATTCTTCAGAATCACATACCAGATATAGGTTATATGCAGTCTCATGACACCACACTTCCCGACCCAACTCTAAAAAAGTAGGTGGCTGGCTATATGTCCGCATTTGTACTGAAATGGTATTGCAATGATGGGTTATTTATGGAATTTCAAGTATATTTGTTACTCCTGTATATTTTGTAACTGCCATGATTACGCACTACACAGATCATCTGAACCTACTACTACCAAACCAGACCAAAAATAGCCCCGAAAATAGCCCAAAATAGCTCACAAATAGCCACCTCACTGAAATTACTCAATATGATTCTGAAATCGTAAGAGATCATTTCCAGGCTCAGTGAAGATTACTACGCCTTAAAGTCTCTCAAAACTCAATAGATATCTTGTAGAATTAAGACACTAGAAAGACAACTACTTGAAGACGTTTCAATTTTAATTCGTATAGAAACCTAATTTGTCACCAAACTAAATCAATACTAGACATGAACTTGGGTTTTCTGGTATTACTACACCTCAGAATCTTTCAGTGTGTCCCAAACTCAGCTAGGTGCGACTACTTACCGTAAAGGAGTCACCAAGTAGACTCACGACAGCACCCGAAAATCCCAAAAATAGCTCACTCGAAGACTAAGGAACTCTCTAATTTCAATTTTCCTCGTATCGTCTCTACTTACAGTAAAGTTATTTCTGGATTAGTGAATATGTACGGTCTTCTTAACTACGGGACGCGAGGTGGTGCGCAGGGTGGTTGAGATCCAGATCCATAGCGCTGCGCGCTAAGCTTAAAGTGTGCATGCTGTGGAAGGGTAGTGTAAAATCCCTTTTCTTAGCTTGATAAAGGTTGTGGAAACTATTGAGTGTGCTATTATGTGTTAATACTGAAGTAGGAATAGGTTTGGCTGAGAACCAACTCTGATTGTAGGTTTTGGAAAGGGTTTTTGGTAATCTCGAAAGTAATATATTTCACTAACGATACACTTTGCCTTCTATGCATCCAAATCTGCCGATCGTATGCTGAGTAATGTGGTCGTAACGATAAGGATATTGGTCCATCTTCGTGGCCTGCACATAAGACTCTATATGCACTCGCATCCCTGCGGACCATGCATGTAGATAGAGTAAGTTTTCAGAGATACAGGAATCTCGCATGCCACAGAACCTTGCATCTCAACGAACAAGTGCACTCCCAAGAGGAAGTATACACTCTAAACAGTGCTGTCTGCAGTCCCGGCACGTCTGTATACAGTCCCAATACGCTTAAGTGCACTCTAACTCCGCTTAAGTGCACCCCGTTATCGTGGAGACGAATGTGCACGACATGCACCACCAGCACTTTCAGAGGTAGTTCGTCTGGACTCTTATGTTTATTTCGGGCAGGAACTGTTGCACTCCACGACTCCACCGAGACTCCTGTAGCATTGTTCCCACGGCTGTATGCAGGTCGGAAACCATTTTTTTTGTTAGGCCAGACCCTGTATGTATACGGTCGTCTTCGAGTGAGCCAGTCTTTATAAGTCAGCGTGTATTCTCAGTCCAGAAACTACACAAACAATTACTCAAACATCAAATACCTATGAAACTCACCCATTTTACCCTCGCTTCTCTCCTCGGCGCAACGGCCGTGGCGGAAAGAGTCTCCTCCTTGGGAATCTTCGCCGAAGTGGCTCCCCGAGAATATATGCCCCTCTCGGGCGATACGTACCAAGGCCAACTGGTGCTTTCGTACTCTCAAGGCAGCCAGACCGAGTCCACCATTCTGTTCACCTTTGAAGACGGCATTGCTTACGCTGGAACTAAGGTACATCCCCAGTACTTTGGAGTGGTGCATGGGAACTATGGGTTTGGACCCGATGTGTCTCCGTTTAGCTTAAACTGGGCCACCGACTCATCCATTCTGAATGCAGAGGCCTACTCGTGCCCTAAAGAGCCTGGAAGCAATGTGTACTGGATCACCCAATCTAATATGGCCGGTAACCTGTCTTGTTTCAAGGTGAGTCTCTTATTGAGCTACAAGAGTGCTTTAAATGCTCTTGGGGCTGACACGGATGGGCTTGAAAGAAATGTTGGGTGCATAGGACTCCCTTCGCTGCCTAAATTAAATGTTTGTCTGTCTTCCAGTAAGGTGCTCAGCTCTTCTTCTGTTCCGGTACCAATGCTGATGGTCCCAGTGGCTGATAATGTGACTAGATCGGATGCTTCCAATATAACCATGCCTTTGGCTCCATCTAAAGATCAGGGATGTTTCCAAGCTATTTGTTCCAACACCACGGTGGATTTCAGCACCACTGAAATGAATGCTTTGAGTTCTACGGACTTTAACAGTACGACTCCAGGCTCCAAAGCAGAGTCCAAGTCCAACTTTGCTCTTCTGTTCAAATCCAAGTTTTCTAGCTTCAGTTCGGCTTTCAAACTGGCAGCTTCCAAGCTCTTTGGCTCGAAGAAAAAGAAACTGTCCAAGACTCCGTCCATGGGGGTTACCAATGAGAGTTCCAAGAAGGAGATTCCGGTAGCTCAACCTTTGATCAAGAGTGAGAGTTCAAGTGGAAGTGTATCCTTAGAAAAGCCCATCTCCAGTCAAACACCCAAGAAGATTGAAAAGACTAAAACGTCCACGAGTCCAACCAGTTCAACGAGTCCAACCAGTTCAACGAGTCCAACCAGTTCAACGAGTCCAACCAGTTCAACGAGTCCAACCACTCCAACCACAGCTCAAACTATCCACACTCAAATGTCTGTTCCTTCTGCTGCTCTGAGTTGTCCCGAATGTGTACATTCTGTTGTGACTATATGGAAGACCTACACCGACTTGACCACCTACTGCCCCAAAGAAACCACTTTGACCATCATGGTGTGCGAGAAAGTGTGTCATCCATCCACATTGACCATCCGTTCGGCCACCACGGTGACTGTGACTGGAGTATGTGTTGTTCCCGAGACCACCAGTGTAGTGCCAAGCTCCGAGGCTCAAAAGACGGGTGGAAAAGAGAGTCATGACACCACGACAACCGTTAAGGCCGGCCAAGGTGCACCTACAGGCCCCACCAAGTCTCAAGATGCTAATTCTACAACCAAACCAGACTCTGAATCCGGAAAAAGCCATTCTGGAACCAAAACCACCGATTCTGCAAATGCTCCTTTACCAACTAAAGCTTCGGATAAGCTGAAATCAAAAAACAAGCTGATATCTCGCAGTACGCTGGAAAAAGATGTCACCATGACTCTCACCAAAACCAGCACCATCCCCCAGATTTCTTCGTTTGTTAATGGAGCATCCAGGAATGCTTTTGGTGCATTTATTCTTGGGTTTGTGGCCTTGTTATTTTAGTCCATGTTGTTGTCCCTTGTTGTTTAGTTGCATGATGTGTTTCGGTCTCACATGTTATATTATCTGAGAACTTTGAATATAAAATTCTGTACACTCTGTAGACCTTTCGAATGGGGTTTGATGGTGTTGGACATATACTTTGAAAAGTAGTGATTTGTTATGCTATGGGGTCTATATGCAGTACACTATATATATTCGAATA
This sequence comes from Metschnikowia sp. 01-655c1, assembly GCA_002370185.1. Lineage (NCBI taxonomy): Eukaryota > Fungi > Ascomycota > Pichiomycetes > Serinales > Metschnikowiaceae > Metschnikowia > Metschnikowia sp. 01-655c1. The sequence continues at coordinate 20,605 of NKZO01001603.1, forward strand.
CTGAGTGTCACCAATAAGGACCATCTCGATACTTCATTTCACTGTCGTGTTCTCTGTCACTATTCTTCATATTCTATAGTGCTCTCAAAGTAGCCATACTGCTATGTACTCTAGTACTGTTTCCTCCAGTACTGTATCCTCCAGTACTGTGTCCTCCAGTACTGATTCCTCTAGTACTGAATACTGACTATGGTCTATACTCTCTGGATCTATACATACTATTGAACCAGTCTCCATACTCTAGTATTCACTGTACATTCTTAGTACTAATTCTATACTGATTGATTTGGTAGGGTATGTAGGATCGACGGACTCCCCCGAATCCCTACAAATCAAAACGGTTCAGGTAGAAGAGTTCTTTAATATCATTAATTTAAGGATGTAATTGTGGCCAGCAGGAGCAAAATACTATCTGGGAATGTGTATAGGTGGCAGACTAGAAGTTGCAAAAGCAAATTTTCCGTAATCAAAGTGTGGAATAGAGTAATTGTCAGAGGTCCCAAAAAATGATGTGACAGAAATCCCAAAAGATATTTCGCTAATAAGAGTAGCAAATTTGGTACAACCAGTCAGACACGGTTCTAACAGTGAGACTATGACAGTATTTGAACCAAGTGAGAACCTGATAAGAGGAGTTAGATGAAGTAATAGAGGGATGTTTTCCACTTGGCTAAGCAGACTGGAATTTCCGTGATTCATGTGGCTGTATCGAACTACAGCACTCTTTTCTACTCCAGAGACAAGATTTTCAAGCAGGGAGAGATCGTCATCGAGGTGTTGGACCCCATGCCCACCACGGACCTCAAGACTAATGAAGACGTGACTGCATTTGCCCAGGAGGTCAGCGAGAAGATGCTCCACAAAATCGAGGAGATTGGCTATGCTCCTGTGAAGGGCCAGACCGTGTCTTCCCGTGAAGATGCCACTGATATGGCTTCTGAAGGCAGTGTTGAGCTCATGGAGGAGCGGACGCCTTTGGTTTCTGCGGATTGAACCGAGATGTCTGTCCAGAGCCAGAAAAGCTACTGCTCAAAAAGGTATTCTAATTAAAGTATTGAGTACAAGAACATGTGTCGATCAAGAACAAGCATCGATGAAAAGAATATTGCTCAGACGCATTTAATAACATGTATCTATAAGTATCGAAGCATTGATTTGATGAAAAATTGATTAATTTGATCATTGTAGATACACTGAAGGTGGCCTAANGATGAAAAATTGATTAATTTGATCATTGTAGATACACTGAAGGTGGCCTAAAAATCAGGCAATACTGTAGAGTATGTATCGGGAGTGCATATAAGCACCATCAACTAGTTTATATATTTTCTGGAATACTGAGCTACTTTCAAATAAGCAGCCAAATCCCCATGGCTTTAAACACTAGATCTATTCTGGACAGTCACAAATCAAAAACCATACCCCTACTCAATCTGTATATTGTAAAGTGATTGCATTGGTTTAAGTGGTACGGAGAAGGTTATCTACGGAAACACAATTGGTACATGCAGTCACCACCGAAAAGAGGTCATAGTAGTGTAGTAGTAGTGTATTATAGTGTAGTAGTAGTGTATTATAGTGTAGTAGTAGTGTATTATAGTGTAGTAGTAGTGTATTATAG
>NKZO01001606.1:0-42055 GCA_002370185.1 Metschnikowia sp. 01-655c1
ATTTGACCAAGACTTCTCGACTCTCTAGGTTCAATACAACCATGATACACTTTAGGACGATCTAGTGCCACGACTTCAGTCCTTCTCGGAAACCATAATACTGCTAACCACTGAGTAATATAGACCAATAAGTACTATAGACCAAAAAGTACTATAGACCAAAAAGTACTATAGACCAAAAAGTACTATAGACTAATAAGTATTATAGACCAAAAAGTACCATAGACCAATAAGTACCATAGACCAATAAGTACTATAGACCAAAAAGTACTATGGACTAATAAGTACTATAGACCAATAAGTACCATAGACCAAAAAGTACTATAGACTAATAAGTACTATAGACCAAAAAGTACTATAGACCAAAAAGTACTATCACTCTATCACTCACCAAGACATACCATAATAAAGGCCAAAGTCACAAATCTTTTATGAGTCTCCAAGGACTGATGTAGGCATTTTCCCAAAACAAAGGGTCTAGTACTTTTCACAAAACATCATTGATGGCGATTCCATCAAGTTAGTCAAAACGGCATTCGTCAAGTTTATTCAAGACTGATAATGGTTGCTGATTTCTCTTTCTAGGGATTCTCACGAATAGTGCTTGCAAGAGTCTTATGGTATAGTAGTAGCATAGTATAGCAGCATTTTATAGCAGCATTGTATAGTAGTAATATGGTTAGTAGTATTATGGTTAGTAGTATTATGGTATAGTAGTATTATGGTATAATAGCATTGTATGGTAGTAATACGGTATAGTAGCATTGTATGGTAGTAATACGGTATAGTAGCATTGTATAGTAGTAATATGGTATAATAGCATTGTATAGTAGTAATATGGTATGGTCACTAGTCAGTAAATAGAGGAATATGTAGTATGGTATATGTTCTGTTCTTTAATACATTTATGCCTTACTAATACTTTGCTCGTTGATGGTTCCTTAGAGAAAAACTGAAGTGGCTTATATAACTTTGAGAGACACGCCATTATGATGGCCATTGCAGAATCCACTATGGTCGTGATACGGACTTTTCAATAGCTATCATAGGCTCCATTATAGGGTCCATCATATGCTCCATCATATGCTCCATCATAGGCTCCATCATAGGCTCCATCTAGTACCCCATCGTAGTACTCATCATAGTACTCATCATAGTACTCATCATAGTACTTCGTAAAATGATGGACTATGCAGAATCCCCTTTGATGGCTATCGAAAAGTCCGTATCACAGCCATCATAGTACTTCGTACAATGATGGCTTCGTACAATGATGGCTTCGTACAATGATGGCTTCGTACAATGATGGCTTCGTACAATGATGGNTTCGTACAATGATGGCTTCGTACAATGATGGCTTCGTACAATGATGGCTTCGTGCAATGATGGCTTCGTACAATGATGGAATGACTTCGCGCAACACAATTTGCAGCCCCAGAGTGAGACTCGAATATCCAGACCCAATTCAACCCCCGCAGAGGTAAACACCCCCAGAGGTAAACACCCGCAGAGGTGTTGGCCACCCAAAATTTCAAGAGAAAAAATATTTCAAAAAAGGATCAGTTTTAAAAGATCTAGACCATGAAATGCAGTTATTTTGGTTTTAGAAAAACATTCGTTTTGTGTTTTTGTGGTACTTCTGTGGTCTTTGTTACTATTATTTGTTAGTGTTATTTGTTACTATTTGGCTTCATGCGTGCGAATTTAGGTGGTGTGGAATTCAGGAGTTGCGAATTGTGTTGAGAATTGTGTTGCGAATTGTGTTGAGAATTATGTTGAGAATGGTGTTGCGAATGGAGTTGAGAATAGAATTGCGTGGTGTTGCGAAATGAAGTTGAGAATTTGGTGAGAATAAAGTTCAGAAACTACTCAGTCAATGAAGACATTGTTAATAAAGCCAATTATGCCATGATAATGAAAACAATGTATGACCAGATTGTAACTTCAAATACTGACATTCACCGTCGTTCGTCCATTGCTAAGGCCGTGAAAGTTGTAACCGGAAAAACCTTACTCCGGGGCCGCTCCAAACCTGTAGAACTTCTGGACGTGTGAATGGACCCTCGGAATTGAGGGGGGGTGGCTGCGTCAAACACCCGTACACCAGGCTACCCCAGCACAAAAAGGCCCAACGCAAAACACCTTTTTTTCACTTCTGACTTGTGAAAATGGGATGGTTGGAATCCTGGAATTCCGGACGTCACAAACCATAATTTTTAAGTTAAAAAGGGTTTCGTGGTGCATTTTTGGAGGTCCTATAGTTGGCAATTCCGACCAAGCTATCGCGTTCCATATCAGGATCAGGGCTCATAATCATACATCATATAAGTATGTTATGTGGGAAAAACTAGACAATACATTTTGGTGGTCGGTCTAATTTATAGCAACAACTGCCATCTACTTAAGTAGTTCGATTTCCTCGTTTTGAGGAATCATCATCCAACAAAAGTTACTTTGCACATGAACGTTTCACAAGTATCTAACAGTTTCAGCCATCATTGTACGAAGTACTATGATGGCCATTGCAGAATCCACTATGATGGCCGTTCGGACTTTTGATAGCCATCATGGTACTCCATAATATTACTCATCATAGTACTCCATCATAGTACTCCATCATAGTACTCCATCATAGTACTTCGTCATAGTACTTCGTACAATGATGGAATGATGGAATGGTGGAATGGTGGCAGCCTATGCGAGACCTTATCATATACTTCGCGCAACACAATTTGCAGCCCCCAGAGTGCGGCTCAAACCAGACCCCAATTCAAGATCAGAATCAACACCCCAGAAATAAGATGACCAAAAATTTCAAAAAAAATATTTCAAAAAAGGATCAGATTTAGAGGATCTACACCACCAAATTCAGTTTATTAGGTTTTAGAAAATCATGCCTTTTGTGTTTTTGTGGTACATCTGTGGTCTTTGTTAGTGTCATTGTTAGTGTCATTTGTTAGTGTTATTTTTTAGTGTTATTTGTTCTTTGTTGGCTTCATGTGTGCGAATTTAGAAGGTGGTGTGGAATAGAAATGGTGTTGCGAATGGTGTTGCGCAATGAAGTTGAGAATGGTGTTGAGAATGGTTGAGAAGGAGTTGAGAAGGAGTTGAGAAATGTAGTTCAGAAACTACTCCTCAGTGGTGCGCAGTATTGAAGTGAGGGGGTGAGGGGTGAGGGTTGGGTCCAGGAAGAGTGAAAATGAGAAGAGACTCACGTCAGTGCATAAAGTGCGCATTCCCTTCTTTCGTGATTCTCATTCGTGATTCTCATTCGTGATTATCTCATTCGTGATTATCTCATTGTGAAGATACAGAAAATTCATTGTCTTTTATGGAATGTCATTGGCCAATGGGCCATGAAGAGTGACCAAAACACGCAAAGTCCGCTGTTCGAAAAGATAGAACATTCATCAAAAAGGGGCAAAAGAGAGGTATTTGATTGAGGAATCTCATGAAAGAATTGGAGAAGTACACAATGTGAGTGTGGTGTGATGATACTAACACAACTGAGAACGAGAAGATCAAACAGGCATAACCGTTCCGGATTACAGACTCAAGAGCGGTAACTTCAACTTCGTACTTTGACGACCAATGAACGAAGTGTATGATGAACAATAAACGCTAAAATACTATGACAACCAAGGAAACGACAAAGTACTATGACCAATGAAACAACAAAGTATATGACCAATGAAACGACAAAGTACTATGACCAATGAAACAACAAAGTATATGACGACCAATGGAACTCCGTGTCACACTCATTATAGTACATTAAAGCTTTATTTATGGGGCCTGCATTATGTTATAACTGGGCCCATTTTATGTTCTAATTGGGGGGTCGTTTTATGTTCTAAATGGTTCAATATGTTGGTGTGGAATTTCATATTTGATAACATTGGAACATTTTATACTGTTTAAAAAATAGGAAGCAAAGTCATGGATTGGAGATTATGAACTCCTACTTCTGAATACTACTTTCTGAATGACTCTGCCATCATTGTACGAAGCCATCATTGTACGAAGTACTATGATGGCCATTGCAGAATCTACTGGGACTATTGCAGAATCCACTATGACCATGCATACTCCACTATGACTATGCATACTCCACTATGATCATTGCAAACTCCACTATGGCTGTAACGTCCTGATCACACCATAATAGTACTTCGTACAATGATGGTATGGCCATTGTTAAGATTGGGCAGAGTAGACTCTATATTCAGGGCCCTTTCTATCGTGGATCTAACAATAAGTGTTGGAATTAATACTGGTGTTGTAAGACACAATTTCCATATTCCTGCATATACACCCAACATAAGTTGAAACATCCAGTGTTTTTCAAATCTATTCAAACCAGCGTGGCAAAATGTTTCAAACCACACTAGCAAAATTGAACAATCCAGTAATTCAAAAAGTTACTGTTTTTAATATTTAATAAAGACTTCACATAAACAGTTTATTTCAAATCCTTCATCCTTAGCAATATTTAAGTCATAAGTAAGAAACATTGAAGTATTGGCTTGTTAATTTTGTTAGTGTGGTTTGAAACAATTGCCGTGCTGGTTTGAATAGTTTCGAAAAACAGTGTACTTAATAGTCATTTTAATATACACTTAGTACTTAAAATCACTTAGTACTTAATATACACTTAGTACTTAAAAATCACTTAGTACTTAATAGTTACTTAGTACTTAATAGTTACTTAGTACTTAATAGTTACTTAGTACTTAATAGTCACTTAGTACTTAATAGTCACTTAATACTTAATAATCACCTAGTACTTAATAGTTACTTAGTACTTTAATGGCCACCTAGTACTTTTCACCTAGTACTTTTCACCTAGTACTTTTCACTTAGTACTTAATAGTCACTTAATACTTCATAGTTACTTAGTACTTAATAGTCACCTAGTACTATTATGGCCACGATAGAAACCGTCCTCCTCCTCGAAGTCCTCCCGGGCACAAAAAGGGCCCATTAAGATCGAATCGGTGTTAAATTGCGCCTGACGGAATCTTCCTCATACAAATAGTCAATCAGAGTAAGAGTTCCAACAGGTTCGTCTCCGGCGATTCTTCGGTACGGTAAGAGGTAGATTTCCACCTTCATACAATACGAAGCCATTTTGTCCGGTATCACGTTGGAGATTCCCCGCACGGGGTTGACTGTGGCCTGGTTGCAATGAACACGAGAATAATGGGCCATGGAGAAGCTCCCACGTTCTACTCAAAACGAGAGGAGTGCTATATATCTTGGGCCCCACCATGAACTGGCCCTCATAGAACCCCACCCACTCGGTAGAATTGCGCGCGGAAAAATGTGTGCGGTATGGTTCACGTACAAGATCTTATCGGGAACAGCATAAGGGTGTCTGTGAGTGAATAAGCTGAGCTGGTGGAGATCTTTGCCTAAATATACGGAAGAGAAGGGCTCAAATTCTTTATATAATTCAGCGAAAAAAGCCATGGGCAAATTTGGAGGTACCGGGGGGACTGCCATTTTGGTCTCTTGGTCATATGGCAAAAGGTAGATGTCCACCTTGTAGCATGAGCGGAGGGCAATTTAAGCATGATGTACCGATACGAATGATATATGTCCAGACAAGAGTAGAAGTGCGTGTTCATGATCTTCATAGTGCTGTTCCATTTTAACTCCACCAGCTTGGCCGTCGCATCACTGCCAAAAAGTCTTTATGAAACGAAACTTTTCCAGGGAAGGGGTTTGATTGGTGGACGCTTCATGGCCATATAAATTGAATTTCGTGGCTGGCGTCCCGTCATCGTATAACTTATACAAAAACAAAGTCTCTCGTTAAGTGGTCCAGGCACGATCGTGAGTGGTCTGAACTTACCAGACGCCCTGACGAAGAAGCCCAACGGCATCTCATTTCTCATTTTATGATTGGCACATACTGTGGAGGAGAGGAAAAGGGCCACGAATAAGTGAAAGAGGTTCATGATAGTGTTTGAATAGGGCGATCTTTGTTTTTTGAAGGAAGGAGTCGGAGGCAATTTCGGTTCACAATGGGTGAATTGGTAGAATGGGTGAATCAGTAGAATATGGGTAAATGGGAAAAAATGGGTAGAAAATGGTTTGAATTTGGGTGAATTGGGAAGAAAATTGGGTGAATTGGGGAGAAACATTATCGGGGAAGAGAGAATAAGGACATTAGGAGAATTTGGGGAACTGAACAATCAGCACAATAGTGTGATCTGACAATAGTGTGATCTGACAATAGTGTGATCTGACAATAGTGTGATCTGACAATAGTGTGATCTGACAATAGAGGGAACTCACTATAGTGGATCTCACAATAACGGCATGAAAAGTGCATAAGTTTCTATTTCTGGCCCATCGCCTTTACTTTAAACACAAATCATACGATCAACTCAAGATATCTTCGGTTAAACATGGCTGGCGAGCATTACAGTGTTTTTCAGAACTGTTCAAACCACCGCGGAGAAGTGATTCAAACCACACAAGCCCAATTAAACAAACCAATAATTCAAACGTTTCGTACCCCTTCCACTTCAGTCCCATTCGTTCTAGTCCTTGACTGCTACTACAAGACTCGCAAATATAATACATATGAGGCAATTCTCTAGTTTTAAGATTTCAGAATATTGAATTCTACTTAAAGTTAGTGTGAAACAATTAGGCCATTTGGTTTGAAAGACTGTGCGAAGGGGTACGAAACATTTCGTCGGGGTGGTTTGAATAGTTTCGAAAAACACTGTATATGGGGCCGGTTGCAGCCATCAAGGTGACCGGGATATGCAGAATGGGCTATATATGCCCGATATTTTAGGTATATTCAGTGCAAACAATTACATGCAGGTCAGTTTGTTTGATGTGATAAATTGAACGTACTGAGTATGGCCTGGTACCACTGTCCCAAGAGGTTAGTACAGGAATTAGATTTTAGATGTATACTCTGCATTTGGTTTCTTTGGAAGGATCCGGTTTGGCAGCATCTTTTCTAATGGGTTTCTTTCTGTTGAACATGTGAGATGTGGTGAGAAGTGTATGCAGGACATGCAGTACACCGGATTTGGACAAGCCTTATAATTTCCAAGGAACGGATGAGTGCAGACTAGTATTGTATCCGGGTCTTGGCATCAGGAGTAGTCAGGTTTGACTTTAGGCAATTGCCAAGTCCACACCCAAAAGCAGGGGTCCACCAAAAGCAAGGGTCCTAGGAATCCCAAGTATATAGAGGGGATTCCGCTTGATAGATCCACGATACCCAAGGGCCCTGCCTATACAGGATTGATGAAGCCTACTCTGCCCGATTGTAACAATGGCCATTCCAAATGCCGTGTCCCATTGCTGCACGAAGTACCACGGTGGTCCTTTTGGAATATTCTAGAACAATCCTTACCATTGTTCTAGTGGAGAGTTTTTCGGGTAACACGTTTCTCTCAAAGTTATATAAGCCAGTTCGGTTCCTCTCTTGAGGAATCATCAACGAGCAAAGTATTACTAAGGCATAAATGTATTAAAGAACATAGCACCACTGTACCTAGAGCGGTATCACAAGTGACCACAAGACGGATCTCCTAGTACAAATTAGTAACACAACAAAGAACAAAAGGAATGAACAAAGACATGACTGTTCGGCATTACAGACACAAGAGCGGGAAACGTTAACACTTTCAACCTATGTTTTAATATATGTATCAATATACAGGGATATTTCATGTAGATTACTTAACTCCTGATGTACCTGAGGCATTTCAATAAGCATGGAGTACAATCCAGAGTGACGTACTTGTTAAACATAAAGTTCATAGTCTCATCAAGATAGTGAATACGAAAGCTGTTTAAGGGTATGGCTGTTTGGCTGTTCTGGTGGTCTGTCAGTGTCTGTTTGTATGTTTGTCTGTCTGTATGTTTGTATGTCTGTCTGTTTGTCTGTTTGTCAGTGTCTGTTTGTATGTTTGTCAGTTTGTCAGTTTGTATGTTTCCCTGCTTATCTGTTTGTATGTTGGGCTGTTCAAAGCATTGTGAAAATGGACCCCCACCCTCCCAATCGTAACCCTCGATAACTACAAGAGGCTGGTTTCTGGAAAGCAAAAAACCTTCTGTATCCTAATCATAGCGGGAAATTACAGTCCAATGTTTATTCAAATGATAACAACAAGGTGAAGGTTGCAGGCAGTTCCACACATATTTTTAGAAATCCCTGACTTATGCCATGATTTCAATTTCGTGAGTTTTTTTCCAAGATTCAAGGTCTCATGCCAGGACCCAAGGTCTCATTATTTCTGCCTCTACACTGCAGCTTCACTAGGAGCTTGACCCCTGTGGAGAGAATGTGTTTCAACTTATGTTTTAGTATATATATTAATATACAGGGATATGTAAGTTGTACCTTACAAGGCCAAAGTCTTAGACGAGGTGCCAGGTGGAGGAAAGCTTTCCACACACTAGTGACCTGCACATAGTACATCACTTCACGCCTCTACGCAGTACATCGACTCCGTACATGCTAAGTACTCGTTGGCAAGCTCTCGTCTAACTCTGAGCATTGTTTTGGAGAAGACAATATAGATGAGGGAGTTTGACGAAGGAGAGAGATTGTTTGGGAGTCCCCAGGAATAACTATATAAAGCAAGGATGGTGCTCAGTGTTGAGCGGTATCAATTGTGAAACAGAGATCACGAACTCACTACTTTACATAGCAATAGAGTTACAAGACAGATGACAGAACTGATTTCCCAAGTCGCTCATTTGAGAGAGTTATTGCAGTCCAACTATATAACGGTTCCTGTATACCAATTGGTATATGCTAACGTTCAACATCTCACATGTTCAACAATCTGAAGGGAGATAATGAGGACAGGAAGACTGTTTAGACTGACCAAATGGCTAGACAAAATGGCTAGACAATGTGGCTACACTACATGACAATGAAGACAAACAAACAGGCTAGACATTGAAGACAAACAGGCTAGACATTGAAGACAGACTGGTTAGACATTAAAGATAAACAGGCTAGACATTGAAGATAAACAGGCTAGACATTGAAGACAGACTGGTTAGACATTAAGGACAGACTGGCTAGACATTGAGGACAGACTGGCTAGACATTAAAGACAAAGTGTCTAGACTGAAAATTGACTAGACTGAAAGTTACTCCTGATGCATAGGAGTTGCAGACCAGCTCCCAAGCCCTGAAATCACACCATTGCTCAAACCAAAGTCACCTGTGCAACTGCCTTTCTGTGCAGGAACAGGTGTAGTTGCTTTGGGTGTGGCTGAAACAAAAAAGTTAAAGGTGGTGCTGGTGCTGATGAGACAGAATTTCCAAATATCAGCAAATGTAAGTGCAGGGTCTGTGTCAGACTGCTCAAAGAAGAAAGATGTATTGTTGCTGGTAGGCGCTTCTGCAGGCTCAAAAAAAGAAAATGTTGGGGTAGGTGCACTGGCAGAAGGTTGTGGGATAGTCTTGGAGTCACATTTGTGGGTGTGTCCAAACGAAAACACGGGCTTAAAAAAACGGGTTTTAAAAAAACGGGCTTTAAAAAAGCGGGCTTTTAAAAAACGGGCATCAAAAACGGGCATCAAAAACACAGGCATCAAAAACGGGCATCAAAAACGGGCATCAAAAACACAGGCATCAAAAACGGGCATCAAAATCACAGGCTTTAAAAACACGGGCATCAAAAACGGGCATCAAAAACGGGCATCAAAAAAACGGGATTTGCTTCGGAATTTGGAGTTTGTTTGCCAAAGGAGAAAGGAGTCTTTTTGTCTTCAACCCCAGAGTTAGTATTGGCGAAAACTGGGCTTTCAATCTTTCCAAATACAAACGGCGTGGTCTGCTTTTTCTCTTTGGGCTCCTTCATGTCTGAAGAAGACACGGGTGTCGTTTCATTTTCTCCTTCTCTGTTCCTGGGGCTCTGCCAAATTGGCTAGACTGACAGATTGGCTAGACTGGCATATCTGCTAAACGGAGAAATTGGCTAGATAAAGTGGCTAGACTGAATGAGACAGTGAGACAGACCAACTCTAGGCTGAAGGGAGACAAAATGAAGAGACAAGACTGCTACACTGGCATATCTGCTAGACTGACAAAATAGCTAGACTGACTGTGGTTGGCTAGGCAAATTAAAGACAGACTGGCTAGACATTTTGAAGACAAACATGCCAGACCTATTGAAGATCAACTGAGTATACATATTGAAGACAAACTGAAGACAGGCAAAATGGCTAGACTACAAAATGGATAGGTTAACAGACTGATAGACAATTTGAAGACAAACTAGAAAGACCTATTGAAGACAAACTGTCTAGACTGACAAAAAGGCTAGACAAATTAAGGTGAATTGAAGACAGGCAAAAAGGCTAGAGTGGCAAAAAGGCTAGACTGCAAAATGGCTAGACTGGGAAAATAGCTAGACAAAATTACTAGACTGAAGGGAGACAATGAGGACAGACAAACTGTCTAGACTGGCGTATCTGCTAGACTGAAATTGGATATACCCAAAATTGACTAGACTGAAGATTGGCTAGACCAAATATCCATATATATTGCAGAGAAACTGTCTAGACTGACAAAATACCTATATATCAAAGACAGAATGGCAGACAAAATAGATATATACTGAAGACAGAATGGCAGACAACATAACCATATATCAAAGACAGAATGGCAGACAAAATGACTAGACTGAAACACTGATCTTCAGCCACCTCACAACTACAACTCCTCCCTATATAACTCCCTGTGATTCTCCTCCTCCATTTCCTGAACCAGCTTCGTCTTATCCTTCTTCTCCCCATCCTTCTTCTCCCCATCCTGTTCCTCCTCATTCCTTTCCTCCCCATAATAATCTACAGGCAAAATTACCCCGAGCCCAAAATCACGCCAGGCCATACGACTGACTCCTGGAGTGTTGTAATCTTCCTCATATGAATATTCATTCAGCGTAGCCTTGATAGTAGGTGCAGTACCACCCTTTTGACCATTTTGTTCACCACCACCACCTTCGATTGTCTCGTACGGCAAAAGAAAAATCTCCACCTCTTCGCAAAAAGCCTTAAGACCCAACGGTATATGATTTGAAATCGTCCTCATCAAGTCGGGTCTCTTCGTATCCGACGCACACGAGAAGAACGGGCGATGGAAAACTTTCCACTGGCTGGTCAAGGGGAGGACGGTGAGGGGAACCGAAGACCCACCCATGAACTCGCCCTGGTAAAATCCCACACTATCCACAAATGTCCATGTGGGACAAATAAATGCAACATGGTCCACATAACAGATCTTGACAAACGAGGTCGAGTTGGAATGATGTGTGAAGACGCTAAGATGATTAGAGCTGTTACCAACATATGAGGCCGAGAGGGGCTCCAAAGTACCTTTGAACTTGGCGAAAAAAGCCACGGGCAAATCCGGAGGCACTGCCGGGACGGCACGTTTGCTCACGTGATCATACGTCAAAAGGTAGAGGTCCACCTGAAAGCATTCGCCGGGTATCCTGGTCTGCATGATGTAACGATACTTAGGACTTGAGGATCTGCAAGAGTAAAACTTCTGCAAGATCTTCATTTCCTTAGTCCACGTAAAGTCTATTCTTTTATTGGCACCGGCGTTCGTGCAAAAATACTTTTCACAGAAACCAGCGAACCTTTGAGGCCCAGCTCCCACCATCAAGGTTTTCCTATTATATAAGACGAATTCTATGGGAATAGCATCGTTTCCCACTACTTGGTAGGACAATTTCTGGAACATTCCATCATCGTGCAGTTGAGGCAGGACCCCTAGAGGCTGAAGTCCCTTAGCTGTTCTGACAAAAAAGCTCACATTCACCTTGGGATTGGCACACACAGTGCTGCAGACAAGGGAGAATACAAATAAGTGGAGAGGTATCATTAGTGTTTCAAATATAGGGGATCCCTTTCTTTTATGGTTTACTGTATATTGGTAGACACACTGCCCATAGCGGAATCTTCGAGCTTACAAATGCCAGTGACTCATCCAAAGCACCTTACCTCCTGACTTGGCCTCATCCATTCACCTTACCTCCTGACTTGGCCTCATCCATTCACCTTACCTCGTGACTTGGCCTCGTCCAAAGCACCTTACCTAGTGACATGTCATTTACCTGATCTGCATCACTCTCTGGTATTCACTGGTTAGCTATATAATTGTTGAACATGTGAAATGTGATGACCCGTGTATGCAGATAATGTGTTACCTGCAGTACAACGGAATTGGACAAGCCTGATAAGGTTCCGAAGAAGGGATGAGTGCAGAATAGTATTGTATCCGGGTCTGGGCGTCAGGATTGGAGATTTTGACAAACCAATGGACTTCTTGTGGTGGGTGGCTTAGACTTGCGTGTGTACAGGAATGTCAGGCACTTGAAGGGAGTTTACGATGGATTCCGCCATGATGCCCACACTATCCAAGAAATTCACGAAACCAAGCGATAGCCATATTAGTTTTCCAAAGCTTTTTTGGCCGGTTTCCAATGTTCCGATAACCACTATCGTACAATTTCCGAAGCGTTAATGACCCGGTACTGCATACAGACGTCGCCGTCATGTCTGTCGGTACTATCTGCAGGCACTCGATATCTTATTGTCCGGATATTGTTTTCTTGTCATTTTTGGTGATTTTAGTCGGGTATGTTTTGGTATGGCTTTAGGGTCTAGGAACGGAGTTTAAGAAAAGTGGGCGTCTTTTGAGCGGGGTTACAAGCACTGTTACTATGGTGGGTTATGAGCACTGGTACAAATAATGATATGGTCCCATTTTATAATGTGTAATTCTGAGCATACCCATCTTCTAATTAAGGACTTTTCCTATGAAATGTTTTTCTCCTTACTAAACGGGAAAGCCCCACTTGAATCCAGAATGTACTCTCCAAAATCACATGTACTTCAGACTGACATGTACTATGAGAAATAAATAGAAACATTCAATTGTTTTTAGGTAGTCAAGAAATTTACTAGCCAATGGACCAATTTAGCTGGAAATTTCAAGCTGGAAAGTACCACTTACTATATCCGCTCTTCTCTCTGTCCACTCTACCTTTCAGATTTCACAGTGCCATATCAGGGAATCTACTCCTGTTATATTCTATAGTACATTATGTCTGTTGAGAATGAGCAATGACTGATCATTCCAGAAATAAAAGGCGCGCTCTTCTAGAAAGTAGAGAGTGTGCTGTGCCTTTCGGTGATTCTTGATGAAGGTTTAGCTCCAGCATGAAAGATGTTGAAGAAGGTGTAGCAGAGTTCCTGAACTATATAAGTTGGAACTCCTGCCCCAATCCTAGTGTTCATTAATTAATGCGAATATTATCTGGGTAGACATCAGAATGTCTACTACTCCCAGACCCACCAGAAACCGCTCTCGTGTAACTCCTCAGATGTTCACATATCTTGATGAGACTCTGAACTTTATGTTTAACAAGTACGTCACTCTGGACTGTACTCCATGGTTATTGAAAGGACCACCTGATGTACCCGAGTCAGGGGTACATGAGGAGATAAGTAATCTACAATGTCTAATACTGTATAAGACTGTATAAGACTGTATAATACTGTCTAATACTGTCTAATACTGTATAAGACTGCATAATACTGTATAATACTGTATAAGACTGAATAATACTGGATATTACTGTATAATACTGTATAATACTGTATAATACTGTATAATACTGTATAATACTGTATAATGCTGTCTAATACTGTCTAATACTGTATAATACTGTATAATGCTGTATTTGTTGATTCCGTAGGGGTAGGAATCTGCCGTATTCAAGTACTGTGCAGGAGAAAAATCAATAGTAACCGAAAGTGTGTAAAGTGTTTTTCAAAGCTATTCAAACCAGCGAGGCAAATTAAACAAACCAAGAAAACAAAAAGTTTCGTACCCTTTCGCACAGTCCTTGAAACCAAATGGCGTAATAGCTTTACACCAACTTTCATTAGAATTCAATATTATGAAATCTTAATCTGGAGGATAGCCTCATGTACTACATTTGGGAGGCATTTGAGAGTCTTGCAATATAATCAAGTGCTAGAACGGACGGAACATTGATTGGGTGCAACCCCCGGAATTGGCTGCCAAAACACCCGTACACCCGGCGACCTCAGCAGAAAAAGGCCCAACGCAAACCACCATTTTTTCATGGTACTGAAACAAGAGTGGGCTTGGTGGAATCCTGGAATTCCGGACTTTACTATCCATATTTTTGTAGCTGAAAAGGTTTGGTTGTGGCCTTTTAAAGGTGTCGTGGACTTTATGGTCACATGACCACCGTTGAGTTCCGGTCTCGTGCTTCTTTCCACTACACCATAAATGGGCCAAATATTCAAGAAAAATCTTAATGTGATAAAACCGGCTGCTCTAAAACAGAATTTCCCGCCCTGGTTTAGATAGTTTTGAAAAATCACTGTATGTACTACATTTGGGAGTCTTGCCATATTAATCAAGGGTCAAAACGGACGAAACTGAAGTGGAAGGGATACAAAACTTTTTGAATTATTGGTTTGTCTAATTTTGCTAGTGTGGTTTGAAACCTTTTGCCGCACTGGTCTGAATAGTTTTAAGAAACACTGTAAACACTGTACATACTGTCTATTTCCTGTAAACAATCACAGATTCCTGTATACAAAGTACTCATTTCCTGTATATAAGCACTCCCCCACGACATTTCGTTGAAACCAACTTGAATCAGAAAACAACCCAGAAAAATTGTATTATTCATATAAAATATGCGGCCCTGGGTCTGTTTTCTGGGGGCTCGATTGTCAGTTGAGAAAACAGCTCTTGCTGATTCTCCACGACCGCAGACACTCACGTGACTTTAGTCATATGAAGGCTCACCTCAATATAAAAGGTCAAGCTCCCGTTATTTTATAATAACACCCAAAAATATATACACCACCAAAAGGGGGACATACCAAGATGTCTCCCCACACAAGACCCACCAATATTAATTAGTGTAAAATTACTGATGTTTACTGAAGACCAGGATTGATTCTTAGCATTATCCCTTCCTGCATATACCCCTAAATATATGGGTCTGATTGTTTTTGGTACTGATTGTTTTTGGTACTGATAGTCGTTTTACTTCTGGTCTATGGTGAATGTAATGGAATATGCTTATGTATGTAGAATAAAGTGGACTGTGTGAATAATTGGATGGTTTGGGGAGCCATTTTTGTTGAAATAACCATGTATCCTGCATACACCACCTCAAGGTTACCGATTACAGTGTTTCTCAAAACTATTCAAACCAGAGCGGCGAAATTTTTGGAACCAAGACAGAATGGTTCAAACCACACTGGCAAAATTAGACAAACCAATAATACAAAAAGTTTCGTACCCCTTACAGTTCAGTTCCGTCCGTTCTAGCCCTTCACTGCCACTGCAAGACTCCCAAATATAATACATACAGTGATTTTTAAAACTATCCAAACCAGGGCGGGAAATTCTGTTTTAGAGAAGCCGGTTTTATCACATTAAGATTCTTCTTCAATATTTGGCAATTTATGGTGTAGTGGAAAGAAGCACGAGACCGGAACTCCACGGTGGTCACGTGACCATAAAGATCACGACACCTTTAGAAGGCCACCACCAAACCTTTTCAGCTACAAAAATATGCATTGTAAAGTCCGGAATTCCAGAATTACAACCATCCTATTTTTAAAAAACATAAGCAAAAAAAAAAGCGTTTGCGTTGGGCCTTTTTCTGCTGAGGTCGCCGGGTGTACGGGTGTTTTGGCAGCCAATTCCGGGGGTTGCACCCAATCAATGTTCCGTCCATTCTAGTCCTTCACTGCTACTACAAGACTCTCAAAAATTATACATACGAGGTAATCCTCTAGATTAAGATTTCAGAATATTAAATTCTAATCAAAATTCTAATGAAAGTTGGTGTGAAACATTACCTCATTTGGTTTGCGACTGTGCGAAGGGGTACGAAACTCTTTGAATTATTGGTTTATTTAATTTTGATAGTGTGGTTTGAATCGTTTTGCCACTCTGCTTTGAATAGTTTTGAAAAAACCTGTACTAGCACATATGTTGAAACTTCTTGAGTAATGAAATGTTTCGACTACAAACGGTAACTGTAAGATGTTTTTATATTTTAGATGAGTTGACCTTGGTAAATACCCAGTTAAGTGCAGTTAAGATGAAGTTAAGCACAGTTAAATTAAAGCAAAGTACAGTTAATTAAAGTCAAGTACAGTCAAATTAAAGTGAAACTACAGTTAAGTACAGTTAAATTAAAGTGAAACTACAGTTAAGCACAGTTAAGTACAGTTAAGTACAGTTAAATTAAAGTGAAACACAGTCTAGTAAAGTTGAGCACAGTTGAGTACAGCTAAGCACAGTTAAGCACAGTTAAGTACAGTTAAGTAAAGTTAAACACAGTTAAGTAAAGTTGAGCACAGTTGGTAGTGACAAAGAGTTTGAATTCTTGTTGTGGCCGTTGAATCTTATCTCCTGAGACCGCGGTCATTCACGTGACTGTGGACGTGTGAAGGCTCACCCCAATATAAAAGAATAAGCTTCCGCTATTCTACCACCAAATGAGGCCATACCAAGATGTCTCCCGACACCAGACCCACCAATATTAAGTAGTGTAGAAATACTGATGTTTACTGAAGACCAGGATTGATTCTTAGTATTACCTCCTCCTGCATATACCCTAAATATATGGGTCTGATTGTTTTTTGGTACTGATAGTCGTTTCACTTTTGGTCTATGGTGAATGTACTGGAATATGATTATGTATAATGTTTTTCAAAACTATTCAAGCCAGCGCGACAAAATCTTTCGTACTCTTCGCACAGTCTTTCAAACCAAATGGCGTAAGGTTTCACACCAACTTCCATTAGAATTCAATATTCTGAAATGTTACTGTTTTTAGTATTTGATAAAGATTTCACATAAACAGTTTATTTCAAATCCTTGATCCTTAATAATTTTTATGTCGTAAATCCGAACCTTTTTCAATTATCTGTCTGCTTAATTTTGCTAGTTTGGTTTGAAACATACTGCCGCGCTAGTTTGAATAGTATTCAAAAACACTGTACTCCTTCGCACAGTCTTTCAAACCAAATGGCGTAAGGTTTCATACCAACTTGCATTAGAATTCAATATTCTGAAATCTTGAATCTGGATGATTACCTCATACACTACATTTGGGAGACATTTGGGAGACATTTGGGAGACATTTGGGAGTGTTGCAATATCAATCAAGGGCCAAGTCGGACGGAACTGAAGTGGAAGGGGTACGATACTTTTCGAATTATTGGTGGTTTAATTTTGCTAGTGTGGTTTGAATCATTTTGCCGAGGTGGTTTGAATCATTTTGCCGCGGTGGTTTGAATCGTTTTGAAAACACTGTATGTAGAAAAAGTGGACTGTATAAATAATTGGATGGTTTGGGGAGCCATTTTTGTTGAAATAGACATGTATCCTGCATACACCACCTCAAGGTTACCAATTACAGTGTTTCTCAAAACTATTCAAACCAGAGCGGCGAAATTTTTGGAACCAAGACAGAATGGTTCAAACAACACTGGCAAAATTAGACAAACCGATAATTCAAAAAGTTTCGTACCCCTTACAGTTCAGTTCCGTCCGTTCTAGCCCTTCACTGGTACTGCAAGACTCCCAAATGTAGTACGTACAATGTTTTTCTAAACTACAATGTTTTTCTAAACTACAATGTTTTTCTAAACTACAATGTTTTTCTAAACTATTCAAACGAGCGCGGCAAAAAGATTCAAACCACACTGGCAAAATTAGACAAACCAATAATTCAAAAAGTTACTGTTTTTAATATTTAATAAAGACTTCTCATAAACAGTTCATTTCAAATCCTTGAGCCTTAGCAATTTTTAAGTCATAAGTACGAAAGTTTTTGAATTATCGGTTTGTTTTAATTTTGCTAGTGTGGTTTGAAACAATTGCCGCGCTGGTGTGAATAGTTTTGAAAAACACTGCATATGGTAATCCACCAGAATTAAGGTTTCAGAACGTTAAAATCTAATGAAAATTGGTGTTAAACATTACGCCATTCGGTTTGAAGAACTGTGCAAAGGGGAACGAAACTTTTTGAGCCATTGGTTTGTTTAATTTTGCTAGTGTGGTCTAAATTGTTTTGCCACGATGCTTTGAATAGATTTGAAAAACACTGCTAGGTTCCACACAGTAAAATGTACTCAGTAAAAGATCGTGAGTATGTAGTGCGATGTACTGGTGTGTACTGGTGTGCGGTATTTAATGCGTACTGATATATGAATGTCCTGCATATACCAATGTGGTACTTTGTTACGAGTTATGCGTACGACCGATGGCAATACAGTGGTAGTTATAGGGGGGGTATGAGGACTGATAGGGGTGGTTTTATTCATTGTGGTGGGGATTTCGAGGGTGTTTTGGGCCGGAACTCCCCTTGAACCGGGGGCAGCGAGGGTCCAGAACCGAGGCTCGGATCTCGAACTGAGGCCCGGATCTGCAACTAAAACCGAAACTGGCACCGGAACTCCACCTGGCCCGGGGGACAGCAGCGTAATTCGTGGCCCGGACCCACATCTACGCATACGGCCGAATTCGGTGTCGTAGTTTCACGTGCATATGGCCCTGACAGGTTTAGCGCATCCAGCCATACCCAAAAAAAGGGCATTTCCCGTTACGAGGAGCTTTGCGGCGCGCGATTTTTTTTCGTCTGCACGCTGCGTCCGGATTTCCAGAGATAATTTTTTCATGCACGTCACTCTGAACGATGCCCTCTGTATGCCGGCCGCTCAATTATCTTCCTGCATCTCCGCTTAAACCTACACCCCCGTAATGTGGGTCTTTGGGCCTATTGTTGACATGCAAGAATAACTATTTAGTACGTTCCCGCCGTCCAATTCGCGGCTACTCACACGTACCAAAAAAAATGCAACCCCGACCGTGGCCCGGACTTTAGCGGGCTGATGGTACAGAGATTTGAGAGATAACCAGATTTTACACTTTTGACGTGCCAAGACATGCACGGGCCGCGCGGCGTGCAGGAAGCCTCTACCGGCGCTGATGATTGGCCGGGGGTCAACCAGTCACAGTGATGGAGACACATTTCTTCCAGACCGGACACACCCCGGATCCGGATTACTAAGGGTAGCAAAAGCATGGACAACCAAAAAAAAGTAAAAGTCAAACCGGTGGATAATGGGCTGGTGCACGGGTCTATCTAACCCCGGACCCGACTCGGCTATCATACCCAAAAACAAGTACCGATATACCCCCGCTTAAGCAGCCCATACAATGGGTCTATAATAACACCCCAAAGGAGCGCACTCAATGCACCACTAACACACCCCCGAATATGGCCAGATGTGCGCCATTGTTCTCTCTCAGGCCCTGGCCCATGCACTCCCTCCCACGCCGTGCATGCACTCGCCTCTCTAGTGGGTGAACTCATGCACATCGCGTATCCACTTTTTACTATATATAGAGGGTCTCCCCCACGTCCCTCTGCTCCCGTAATCCAGTAAAGCTTCCCAGGTCTCCCAGCTGCCAGCTTACCCGACCAGCCGACCAGCAGACCAGCCGACCAGCTAATATATTCTAGCTCCAGCTTACCCGACTAGCTTATATTTTCTAGCCGCTAGCTTATATAAATCAGCTACTCTAGTGTTGAGCTCTTTGTTCCACAGTTAGCTACTAACCCCTACTAATACCCGTTCAAAATGGTCAACGTCTTTAACGTGCAGATTTTTTTTGTGGTGTTCAGAGAGTCCTTGGAGGCCGTGGTGGTTGTTTCGGTGCTCTTGGCGTTCTTGAAGCAGGGTCTCTGCGGAAAACAAGATGATCCTGTCACCTACAAGAGGTTGCGAAAACAAGTGTGGCTAGGCTCCATAGCGGGAGTGGTGCTATGTTTGATTATTGGATGCGCGTTCATTGGAGCATTTTACTCGCTCAAAAACGATATCTGGTCCAAGAGTGAGGATATCTGGGAGGGAGTGTTTTGTATCATTGCTACGGTGTTGATTACGTTCATGGGGCTTGCCATGTTGAGAATCAATAAGATGAAGGAGAAGTGGAGAGTGAAGTTGGCACAGGCCTTGGTCAAGAAACCAAAGAATACCAAGTTGGGTATCGGTCACTACACCAAGAAATACTCCATGTTCATCTTACCGTTCATCACGTGCTTGAGAGAAGGTTTGGAGGCAGTTGTTTTCGTGGGAGGTGTTGGTTTGTCGTCTCCTGCATCCAGTTTCCCTATTCCTGTGATCACCGGGTTGATTGCCGGAATCTTGGTGGGTGTTGCTCTTTACTATGGTGGTTCCACGATGTCGTTGCAGATCTTCTTGGTCATCTCCACGTGTATCTTGTACCTTATCTCCGCTGGGTTGTTCTCCAGAGGTGTGTGGTACTTTGAGACTTATGCCTACAACATGAAGACCGGAGGAGATGCCTCCGAGAACGGCTCTGGCCCTGGTACTTACGACATCAAGAAGTCCGTGTGGCACGTCAACTGCTGCAACCCGGAAACCGATAACGGATGGGATGTGTTCAATGCTCTTTTGGGCTGGCAAAACTCTGCTACTTACGGTTCTGTGATCTCCTACAACATTTACTGGATCTTCATTGTCATCACCGTGGCCTTGATGTGGTACGAGGAGAAGCACGGCCACTTGCCCGGCATGAAGAACATGACCATCAACAAGTTGAACCCTATGTACTACCTCAAGGGCAAGAAGAAGAACGAGTTGACCAAGGAGCAGCAGGAGGAGTTGTTCGAGAGGGTCAAGAGGGAGAAGTTGGGTGTTGCTCCCGATGTGTCTTCGGACTCTATTTCCAATAAGGAAGTTGTTCCTGAGACTCAGCCTGAAAAGGCAATTTAAAGCAGATTGGATCTGCTTAAGTCCCTTTGGATCTGCTTAAGTTCCGATTGGGTCTACTCAATTTTAGAATTGAGTGTGTTTAAGTCCCGATCGGGTCTACTCAATTTTAGAATTGAGTCTATTTGGCTCCAGATTGGGGTCTGTTGATTCTAGGGTTCTGGTCTGCCTTCGGGCCGCCTGTATCCTAGAGTTAGTTTGCTGATTATCAGCTTTGTTTAAGTCTGCTTAGCAGCGTCCAGAACCACACCTTCACAGGTACACACACACACACACACACACACATAGTGGTTCTGGATTTTATTTAGGTCGAGCCGTTTGGGTATTGGGTAATATATTAATCAAGGTCAAGTTGTAGTTTATTTGTTGGTGGTTGTGGTATGGTTTATTGTTTTGTTTGTGAGGTGGTTGGGCGCTTGAGTGCACCTCAGTTTGGTCACGTGACCTACCTAATCCTCCAATTGTCCCTTGCCTGGTTCATTTAGGGCCCTGATGATAGGCTAGTTGTTGCTAGTCACACGAGTTTAACCGAAAAAAGGGCTTGGTTGTTCAATGAGGGGACGGTTGTTTGAATTTCCTATTCCGGTCGTCCAAGTCACGTGACTCCGGCCTATAGCTCCAGCAACGCCAGATTACAGCTCCCCGACCAGGTATGTTTGTCCTGAAACCGGTATCACTTTGAAAAGTTTCAAAAACCTGCAGAATAATTTTTGGGGGGCTCGAGTAAATGACCCAAGTCAATAGGTCGGAACTGGATATAAGCCCCGGAATTGGCCCGTTCCGGCCGCCATTAACTCGTGTCACGTGAGCAACACATACTATGGCTTCTATATCATCCACCACAAACCCCATGACCCCAGTGAGAGTCTATAATATTGCTAAACACCGTATTGTTCCAGAGACTGTGTCAAATATCATGGAATGAAGTATGTTGGTAGATCTGAAGGGATGTAATCAGGCACGTGAGGGTCACGTGATATACTTGTAGCCATACAAAAATCAAGCTTTACATGAGACTACGTGCTCAAATAACGTATATTTCGGATGGTGTAGTGCTTGGACGCCTACGGTCATTTTCCTCTTTTCGGAGTCTGCCACCAATGGCCTTGTTATTCTTCTTGAACCCAGGGCTCATACTGTTTCCATGTATCTGAGCTTCAGAACTCGTTCTTTTTCCCCAACCACACCAAGAATCAGCCAAGCTTCCAAGGAAGAGAAACAGAAGTGCCTGTATTTCGACGTCCCTGTTTCCTCTTTTATCTACCGGATACATGTCTCAGATACACCCGTACACCCGTACATCCCAGGTACAACTTCACATTATCACATTTCTCCCACTATCATATCTATCTTTTTCTTTCTCTGTCACTGCCTCTACCTTCGTTCTATATGTATCTCAATCTCCAACACTATATCACTCTCCTCACTCTCCTCACTCTCCCTCACTCTCCCTCACTCTCTCTACCTCACCATCAGTAACAGTATCTCCCTCTACCTCATCTTCACTGTCTATCTGTTTCATACTCTCTCTGTCTCACTCTATTTCACTCAATCACTAAATCTCACCATCACTAAATCTCACCATCACTAAATCTCTCTCTATTACTGTCGTAATTCCAGTCAGCTTTCTTTCTCTGTCACTATCTCTAGCAGCAGCTTTCAATTGATAGATTTAGGAGAGGCCCAGTATTTCTCGACTAAACAACTTGGTGGGAAATGGTGGTACTAGATTTCATCTAGAAGAATATACTAATACTTCACCAAGCTCTGTCTGTCAGTGACGTTTTCAATCCAGTGACGTTTTCAATCCAGTGGCAGTTTCACAACCACTGACATCTACAAAGCCAATGCCGTTTTCATGTAGTATAGTACTAGTAGTATATCGATTTGTGAGTACTAGTAGTATATCTATTGGTGAGTACTAGTAGTATATCTATTGGTGAGTACTAGTAGTATATCGATTTGTGAGTACTAGTAGTATATCGACTGGTGAGTATTAGTGTAGTTAGTGGTGTTAGTAGTCAAGTTCACACCAGAAGAACCGACAAATTATACCAGTCAAAAATTCACCAAAATAGAGTGGCTTATATTAACATATCGAAAGAGACTTTTGACTAGGAGCAATATTCACATTTCCAATTAAACCATAATATTGTTACACCACAACATTGCTACACCACAACATTGCTACACCACAACATTGTTAGTAGTCTAAAACGTTATGAGCCCGGCAGTGCGTTAGTAGTAATTCTTTGAGTAGTATAGTAGAGAAAGGCGCAGTGGTTCAGTGTGTTAGTAGATTGAGGGGTAGTTCTATGGTAGTAGTCGTAAGCTAATAGTGTCAGTATACTTAGTCTATTGGGCAATAAAGAAGTATAGTCGTAGAGTAGTGTTAGTGTTAATAGTGTAGTAAATTGACCAGTGTTTATAGTGTAGTAAATTGACCAGTGTTTATAGTGTAGTAAATTGAGCAGTATTCATAGTGTAGTAAATTGACCAGTATTCATAGTGTAGTAAATTGACCAGTGTTTATAGTGTTAGTAGTGTAGTTCAGTAGTTCAATGGTGTAGCGGTGTTAGTTCTAGTATAATGTTATTTCTGGACAGTGTGTTAGTTCTGGATAGTGTGTTGGGTACTCTTGAGTAGTGTATTGAGTAGTGGTATTGGAATTGAGTAGTGTAAGTGGCTCAAGGATTCAGTGTCAGTAGTATATACTTAGGGTTAGAAGAATTAAATGAGTGGTATACCTCGAGATTTAGTCATATCCTTAGTAGTTTATCGAGTAGTCAGTAGTAGTAGTAGTAGTAGTAGTAGTAGTAGTAGTAGTAGTAGTAGTAGTAGTAGTAGTAGTAGTAGTAGTAGTAGTAGTCTCAGTGATATATTGACTGGTATAGTTAGTGTAATAGAGTAAGTGGTTCACTGGCTCACTCACTCATTGGTACAGTCTGTTAGTATGTGTAGTCTGTTGACTAGTGATATTATTATAGTATAGTTAGTATAGTTAGTATAGTTAGTAGGAGTAGTAGCAGTAGTAGTATAGTGTAGTGTTAGTAGCAGTAGTAGTAGTAGTAGTAGTAGTATAGTGTAGTGTATAGTGTAGTGTTAGTAGCAGTAGTAGTAGTAGTAGTAGTAGTATAGTAAGCTGACCGAAAAGTATTCGATATTCAAACCCTAAAGTCTTGCAAAGAGACTGAACACAGATCATAATCAGCAGATTATTTTCTTACTGCTGAAACTGATCGTTTTAGGTATTAACCTTGTGAGAAGCAAATCTCGACACTTTGTTGCTTCTTAGGAAACGAATTGATACTGGCAGCCATGAAGGAGCTTCATTGCACAATATCGCACTCAATATTTGAAGTCAATTTCAACCTGAATATTCGAACTTATGTCAAAAGCCAGGGCCAGTTTTGATGTTAGCTTACCTTGAAACCGAAGACCGAAGTCTAAATCTGTCTCTGTCTCACTGTCTCTGTCTCTGTCTCTCTGTCTCTCTGTCTTTCTGTCTCTGTCTCACGGTCTCTCTGTCTCTCTGTCTCTTTCATAATCTCTGATACTATGATTGTCACTGATTCACTAGTTTTTTGACAATTGCCAGTGTCCTGCCCAACTACCTCATAGTAGCAAGACCATACTAATCTCTTATACCGTGAACATATACAGTATATGAAACCTTCGGCCGTGAAACGGTATACTAATAATAAGTTATAATAAGTTGTGTATGAAACATTGCCCATTCCCTTTGATCTATTGCCTCTGAAACACTTCCTTCTTGCACTCTGAACACTTCCCTCCTGCACTCTGAACACTTCCCTCCTGCACTCTGAACACTTCCCTCTTGCACTCTGAAACACTTGCCCCACCAAACTTGCTCCACCCAATTCCACTCAATCCATTAACTCCACATTACTAATCGAGATCGGGCTACAGGCATTGTGCAGGAGCGGCGCGGGCCACCACACTTAGCGCACTCTTCCTCGCCTCACCTCGCAATCGCACTCCACACTTCGCACAGCAACCCCTCTCGCCACACTGAATACTATATAAATGCAGCCTCCCCCCTCCTAAACGCAATTCTCTTTCTCCCACTAATCTTCAATTCATTTAATTTCTCTTTCACAAACTCCCACAAAACTCCCACAAAACTCCCACAAAACTCCCCACAAAACTCTTACAAATTCTCTTCTCCCAATTATTTAAATTGTTACTAGTTGGTTTGTGATTTTGTTTTTGTTTTATAGTGATTTTGTTTTTGTGATCTTTTAGTGATTTTTTAGTGACCACATTTTTAGTGGTATATATTTTAGTCTTAGATTGTTATGACGTCGGTTTTTGTTTCGGGGGCCACGGGCTTTATTGCGCAACATGTGGTTGTTGAGCTTCTCAAACACAACTATAAGGTGGTGGGAAGTGTGCGGTCGCAGCAAAAGGGCGATAACCTTGCGCAGTTATTAAACAATAAGGCGTTTTCCTATGAGGTGGTGAAGGATGTGGGGGAAAAGGGCGCCTTTGATCAGGCCTTGAAGAACCACCCTGAAGTGCTGGTGTTCTTGCACACGGCCTCTCCTTTCCACTTCAACGCCACGGATATCGAGAAGGACCTCCTCTTGCCTGCAGTCGAGGGCACCAAGAATGCCTTACAGGCAATCAAGGACCATGGGCCTCAGATCAACAAAGTGGTGGTGACTTCGTCGTATGCAGCCATTGGCGACGCTAGCAGAGCAAACGACCCCAACTACACCAACACCGAGGATTCTTGGAATGAAATCACGTGGGACGAGGCCAAGAAGAATAGTTACGATGGTTACAGAGGGTCCAAGACATTTGCCGAAAAGGCAGCATGGGACTTTGTGGCCAAGGAGAAACCCAACTTCACAATCAACTACGTCAACCCCGTGTTTGTTTTTGGGCCCCAGGCTTTCGAGGTCAAGGATACCTTGAACACATCGTCGGAGTTCTTGAACAAATACTTGGACTTGAAGCCCGACTCTGACGTGCCCACCATCCAAGGAGGCTATGTGGATGTACGGGACGTGGCACGGGCGCATTTGGTTGCTTTTGAAAAGAGCCTCTCCAACCAACGGTTGTTGTTGTACAACGGCCGTTTCACGGGCCAAGATATCGTTGACATCTTGAACGCCAATCTCCTCAAGGGCAAGTTGCCCATTGGCGAGCCCAACTCGGGGGCCAAGGCGTTTGAGACTTCCAGCAAGATCGACAACTCCAAGACCAAGGAGATCCTTGGCTTTGAGCTTATTGGCTTGAAGCAAACCGTTGAGGACTCCATCGGGCAGATCCTCGACGCAAGAAAGAAGTGATCCTGAGATACATAGTCAGTGCATACAGACTACAGATTGTACAGTCAGTGCAATACAGACTAGAAGCATAGTGTACTAAAATACGTCCAGTTTCTGTGATTAATGTCAAGTCAGATCGATGTCTTCTGAGACTCAATGGGCAGTATCAGACTACTCATCAGTTCTAGTACTACTGGTAGTCTGAGACACTGAGTGCAGGGTCAGAGGCACCGCCCGACTATTTCGATGTGCAGTTATTTTAACTGATTCATTTCCGATTCCTGGTCAACCAGGCACAGAATGTATCCCAACGAATATAGTTGGGTAATCTAGAATAGAGGTCTACTCTAGAACAAGTCTTACCATTGTTCTAGTGGAGAGTTTTTCGGCATCACGTTTCTCTCAAAAGTTATACAAGCCACCTCGGTTCCTCTCTTGAGGAACCATCAACGAATACAAGTTTAGGTACCATACGTTATAAAGAATATAACACTGGGAGACCCCTTGGTACACTGAGACCCTTGGTATAGTACCAAGACCCTGAGAGGCTCTAGGGTAGAAGCTCAACACGAACTTCGCCTTAGGCCAAGCAGGTGGGGAGAGGGAGGAAGAGAGTTGAGATGAAGTTTAAAGATGGAAAGCCGTATGGGGGAAACTATCACGTACGGTTTGGGAACGAATATTTCATATGTCTAGATGTTTATATTTGGTTATGCTACAATACAGTGTTTTTCAAGTCTATTCAAAGAGCGCAGCAAAATGGTTCAAACACACTAGCAAGCAAAATCAAACAAGCCAATAATTCAAGTTTCGTGCCCTTTCCAGTTCCGTCCTTTTGGCCCTTCACTGGTACTGCAAAACCCCAAATGTCTCCAAATGTCTCCAAATGTCTCCCAAATGTCTCCCAAATGTCTCCCAAATGTCTCCCAAATGTCTCCCAAATGTCTCCCAAATGTCTCCCAAATGTAGTACATGAGGCAATCGTCCAGATTTAACATTTCAGAATATTCAATTGAACGAAAGTTGAAACATTACGCCATTTGGTTTGACAGACTGTACGAAGGGTTAAGCAAGCGTCTCTATCCAATCCTAAAAATGGACAAGTACTGCCACTATAGACCACACTATATTATACTCTACTGTCTATATTATACTCTACTGTCTATACTATACTCTACTGTCTATACTATACTCTACTGTCTATACTATACTCTACTGTCTATATTATACTCTACTGTCTATATTATACTCTACTGTCTATATTATACTCTACTGTCTATACTATACAGGTACAGACTTTCGAGACTAAGATCTGAATAAGAGCCTAGATTAGAGGAGTCTAGTGTAGATTAGTGTAGTGTAGTGTAGTGTAGTGTAGAGTACAGTGGTGTAGAGTACAGTGGTGTAGTGTACAGTGGTGTAGTGTAGTGTAACAGCTATGTCATGTGGTGTAGGCTCTATACTATACTCTCTACTGTCTATACTACACTACATAAGAGCATCCGGTTTACCAGATTAAGATTCTCCTTGAGTATTCGGCCTTTTATGGTGTAGTGGAAAAAGCACGAGACCGGAACTCGAGATGGTCACGTGACCATAAAAATCAGGGCGCTTTTGAAAGGCCACCACCAACCGTTTCAGCTACAACACCACCACAATGATGTCCGGAATTTCAGCATTTTACCAAACCAATTTTCAAACCAATTCCATCAAATAGAGGGTGTTTGCGTTGGGCCTTTTTCTGCTGAGGTTGCTCGGTGTACGGGTGTTTTGGCAGCCACCGGGGGGTTGCATCTAATCAATGTTCCGTTCATTTTGACCCTTGATTGGACCCCCAAATTTAGTACATGGCAATCATCCAGATTTAACATTTCAGTATATTGAATTTTAATGAAAGTTGCAACATTACGCCTTTTGGTTCGAAACAGTGTCTACCATTTCATCAGTTCACAGTTTCTCGCAGTCTCACAGTTTCTCAGATTCTCAAGTGTACAGTGTTTTTCAAAACCATTCAAACCAGCACGGCAAAATTAAACAAACCAATAATTAAGAGATGTTCGTATCCCTCCACACAATCTTTTAAACCAAATGGCGTCATGTTTCAACTTTCATTAAAATTTATTATTCTGAAACCTTAAATCTGGACGATAACCTATGTACTACATTTGGAGTCTTGCAGTGTCAATTGTTGGAACACGCGACATGTGACTGATGAACTTGAGACCAGTACATGTGCGGGTACTACATGCTCATGCCAAGCTATCCAGATGAAACAATGTTGGGTATTGTTGAAGAAGAGACAAAGGTAGAGCTAGGGCTCTATGGGCTCCCGTTTAGCTCTCGTCTAGCTCTCGTCTAACTCTGAGCATTGTTTTGGAGAAGACAATATAGATGAGGGAGTTTGACGAAGGAGAGAGATCGTTTGGGAGTCCCCAGGAATAACTATATAAAGCAAGGATCCTGCTCAGTATTGAGCGGTATCAATTGTGAAACAGAGATCACGAACTCACTACTTTACATAGCAATAGAGTTACAAGACAGATGACAGAACTGATTACCCAAGTCGCTCATTTGAGAGAGTTATTGCAGTCCAACTATATAACGGTTCCTGTATACCAATTGGTATATGCTAACGTTCAACATCAATCAAGGTCAAGACGGACGGCACTGAAGTGGAAGGGGTACGATACTTTTCGAATGATTGGTATTCTTCATTTTGATAGTGTGGTTTGAAACCATTCTGTCTTCTTGGTTCGAAACATTTTGATGCGTTGGTTTAAATAGTATAAACTGTTGTGCGTTAGCACGTACCTTCTGGTACAGAGGTAGTGATATGTGATTGGACTTCAATAACTCTATTAAGATGGGCACTCTAGTAATCATATTTGTCATCTGATTTGTAACTCTATTGATATTCAAAGTGGTGACTTCTTAATCTCTGGTTTCTAATTGATGCCGCTCAACACTGAGCAGCATCCTTGCTTTATATAGTTAGTCCTGGGGACTCCCAAACGATCTCTCTCCTTCGTCAACCTCTCTCATCTACATTGTGTTCTCCAAGACAATGCCCAAAGTTAGACGAGAGTTAGACGAGAGCTAGACGGTTGTCCTCGAGAGGTATGCTGACAAATGGTCTCTCTCAATAATAATGCCTATCATTGTTTCATCTGTATGCAGTTACGGAACTATGCAGTACCCTCAAGTGTACTTGTTCCAACATAAACAGTGTAGTATAGATTAAATAGATAAATCCACTACCACACNTAAACAGTGTAGTATAGATTAAATAGATAAATCCACTACCACACTTTTTTTAGTCCCGATACTTCACCAAATAATGAAATTGCACTTTTGTGGCCGAACTTTCGGTCACCAAAATGTTCGATCACCTTATGTTCAATCAGTTATGCTCGATCACCTTATGTTCGATCACGTTATGTTCGATCAGTTATGTTCGATCAGTTATGTTCGATCACCAAGTCATCGTCAGTGATAGACTTGGAGGCACTGCATACAGGCATACAGGGCGTTTCTTCCATGTACTGTTGAGTTGTATGACCATAAACATGTTCTGGGAAAACGTACTTCTCTCCTGGAAATGCTCTATTCATACCATCGGATAAAAAATTCAAATGGGAAATGACCATATTCGAAATATCCATGTTCAAAGCGAACCATTCATGATACTTAACAAGTGTGCGTAGCCTCTATAAACCCAAGGCTATTATCCTATAAAGGATCATGACATAGTCTCATCTTTGGGTATACTATTGGCTGGCTGGTGACTAGATCCTATTCTCATAGTCAAAAAAATCGTCCTTATTGTCGTTAGAAGTCCAGTGAAAATGACCCATACACCTTTCCTGCATATATATCCTCCATCTCCAATCACCTCACAGCATCTCCTTTAAACAGCAAATTTTTGGAGAAAACTGGTAAGACTCAGGATTGCTATTTTTTAAAAAAACCCTTTATCAATATAGCCATTGGTTTTTTCTGGTTCTGGTTTTGCTGGTTTTGTTGGTTTTGCTCTGGTGCTGGGCCCCACTGGGGTGTGGAGTGATGTGCAGTACTGGACTGAGATGCGAAAAATCGACTCTGCTCTTCCACCATATGCCCAATAATCTCCAGGAAATCCGCCACTATGGCCCGGTCACGGCACTCAAGTTTCTCTCCACGGGCTCTGTAGCCGTGGGGTACGGGCCTCTTTTGCGGTTCTTTGAGCCCACTCCAAATGGTCTCGTGGAGCTGTGGAGAAGACGTATTTTCCAACGCAACAAAATCCACGCCATCTCGCTTTCTGCCGATGAAAAAGCTGTGGCTGTGGTTGGAGGCCGCTCGTTTTGTGTTTGTGATTTGAACGGTATAAAAGACGGCCGGTTTGAGGAAAAGGCCTTGAACGAATGGATCATTTGCTCGGAATTCGTGCTGTATTCTGAGTCTAACCTCCAGATTCTCCTCCTCAATTCGCATAATCAGGTTCTTCGTGTTGATGTTGAAAGGAGACGGAGGGGGGAAAGCGTACTGGAGGAATCTCTGGAAAAGGTTCTGGAGAAAGTGCTGGAGGACTCTGGGGACGTGTACTGTGTGCAGGACACCCTAGATTGTTCCGAAAAATCCATTTTGTATAGTGGAACGGTGCAAAAATGTCCCGACGGAAGGATTCTTGTGGCTGCAGGAACCGTGATGAATGGGGTTCTTGTATGGGACCTTGAAAAAAAACAGGTTTTGTACAATTTGACTGACCATGAAGGGTCGATTTTCCAGGCCAAAATCGACCGCCTGGGCCAGTACCTTGTCACGTGCTCCGATGATCGGTCCATCAAACTCTACGCTTTGGACTCCGGAAAGCTTTTGGCCACTGGCTGGGGACACGGCTCACGAATCTGGTCGCTTTCGTTTGGTCGTATTCTGGAAAATTCGGAAGTGGGCATTTTTAGTACGGGTGAAGACTGTACTGCCCGGTACTGGCTGTATGCAGGAACCCAAAATTTGGAGCAAGTGGTTTGTTTTCCCAATTGCCACGAGGGCAAGCATATATGGAGCGGGGATTCCACTGAGAATGGAGTTTTTGTCACTGGAGGTGCCGATGGAAAGGTGCGGTTATTGGATTTAAACCAGGGACTTTTAAGCATGGAAGGGGTCATGACCACCAATAACAACGGGCTCACAAACACCAATAACGACAGACTCATGGCCACCAATAACGACGGGCCCATGACGCTTGGCCAAATCAAAGACTTTTGTCCCCGTCCAAAAGAGTGCATCAAGCAATTTGGCCAATTATCCATTGGTGGTTTCTTTGTTGTCACCTCTTTGGGCAACTGTTTCTTCCACAGCAGTCTGAGTGGTTGGCAGAAGGTGGACTTGGGAGTGCATGGAGCCGACATCTCCAAGGCCCAGGTCAAGACATTTTTCCATGCCAATTTGGTCAAGCTCTTCTCCAAGAACGGGGACATTTCGAGCCTTCACTTCCAAAAAAGCGACAAAAATCTGCCAAGAATTTCAATTGACCATTTCACGTCGACCAAAGCCTCAACTGAAGAAAACCCTTTAACTGAAGAGAACCCCTCAATTGAAGAAACCCTCTCAACTGAAGAAATGCTCCAAAAAATGGACAGTCACATCAAATTGACACCAAAAAATAACTTCATTAATGTGTTGACTGCATCTAGCCCCCACGGTGCAGTGGCTCTTCTAGTGGATCCCAACCCCAAGCAGCCGTTTTTCTTAAGAAGCTTTTATTTCGATGCAGGACTCACCAACACCACGGAGTTGGAGAAACCCGATCCTAGGGTTTTCATCCCCACGTATATCCATTATGACGCACTCACAAATTGGCTTTTCGTGGGTTCCAGACATGGAAATCTCGCCATGTACGATTTGGCCCACCATAAGCCACAACCGCAGGTTTTCTGGAAAATTTGTCCTGGTGATACAATCACAAGTATCAGTCACGTGCACTCCCAAAACTCCGAGTTTATTGGTCTTTTCACCATTCGGGATGGAGTGTACATGATAATCCGGTTCTGTCGCGGAGCACAACCACAAGTTCTTATGGAGAACAAATTTCCAAGGGGGAGTGTTGAGGGGGGATTTTTCCGCAATAATGCAATCTTCCTCTATGGGTTCCGTTCGTCGTCATTTTTTGTGTGGAATGAAACGAAACAGATGGAGGTGGGCCAGGTCTTTTGTGCAGGAGCACATCGAGAATGGCGGGTTATTCCCGACTCCGACGCCCTTCACTTCAGTTTTCTCAGCAAAAACGGCTTGAATCCCCGAACGCTTCTGTGCAGCGCTAACTTATTATCTTCCGGAACACACGGCCGTGAAATCCGGTCCATAGCATTGTGTCCGACTGAAAATAGTCAAACACTCATTGCTACTGCATCTGAAGATGCATCCGTCAAGTTCGGCACGGTATCCAAGGGTGGTCACGTGGACTATACGGTTACCATGAGAAACCACGTTTCCGGGCTCCAAAAAGTGGCGTTTTTAAGTCCTCACTATGCCATGTCCTCGGCAGCAAATGAAGAGTTGATTCTTTGGCGTATTTCCCACCACATCCCTGGAAGTTTATCAGTGACGGAAGAAGCACGGATCCCGGTCCAGGACGAGACTCCCGATCTTCGAATCATGGACTTTTCCGCCATTCCCACCGACCATGGCTTCAGTATTGCGGCCATATACTCCAATTCCCAGATAAAGTTGTTCAACTATAACGGCAAGTTTGAGCTTGTGGCCAGTCACGTGTACTCCACGTGTTGTCTTTTGAATGTGGAGTTCTTGCAGTTTGAAGACTCCCTTTTTTTGGTGGTTGGTGCCACAGACGGGTACTTGACGATATGGGCGTTGAATGCAGGAATCTTTGAAGGAAAAACAGCTTTGGGCAACCCACTAATCAGGCAACAGCTTCACCAGAGTGGAATCAAGGCCATGCACACCGAAAAAACCAACGGAGGTTTCAAGATCATCACGGGAGGAGACGATAACTCGCTTCTTGCATGTAGTCTCAGGATCTCCCAAGAAGTCACCCTTCATACCGATTCCTTTGTGGAGAAAGCTGCTTCGGCCACCATCACGGGAATAGCGTCTTTCGGGGCCAGTCATGTGCTCGTGACTTCTGTCGACCAAATTGTCCGGGTATGGGACCATTCCGACCACTTGGCCTGTGTTTCTGAGTCCTACACCACTGTGGCAGACACAGGATGTTGTGCACTGATGGAGGAGAGAGACCATCACTTGGGATTCATTGGAGGTGCCGGGATCAGTGTTTTTTCGTGGTCCAATAAGTGAAGAGCTTGAGGTCTTGAACATAAAGTTTTTTTTATAGAGCTTCTTTCATAGAGCTTCTTTCATAGAGCCTTTTTTCATAGAGTTTTTTCTCTGTATCGAGCTCTGGTTGTGTTAAAAAGGTCAACAGCTAATCACACGGTGGCAGTTCTGTCTAGTTCATCAACCAGACGATCATTTCTGTACAAATAATCAATCATCCATAGGAGATGATATTATTTATAACACTTAATTCTTCCACGAGTGTAACTATCCAACCACACAGAGGCGTATTATGAGTGGGCGACAATGACCAAGAGCTATGGAGAGGAACTTGTCATGGCCAACCATCATACACCCACCAGATTTCTGGACTCTCTTCTTGTGCATTAACGGAGCTTGGTTGTGAGTGTCCATCATACAATGCATAGACATTGATGAACTTCAAGAATATCTCTTAGAATTGAAATTCATGGAACAAATATAACTTTTCCAGGTATCTTTATCTTTCGACTCTGGCTTAACTTTTCCTTTCTCTCCATATACCTTGTTTCCGTCACAGAGAGAAAACTGTTTTTCAGGGTGTTCCGAATGAATATTTCGGTTAATAAAACCCTTAATTTTGGTCTCATCATGATCGAAATCACTCTGTTCAAACTTATGGTTGGTTAATCATCCATATCCAACACTTTGTCTCATATAACCTTATTCAAAGGCTCACCATCTCCACCCCCACCCCCCCTGTTGATTTGTCCCCATCAGAAATCATGTTGGCCACACAATCTGATAGTTGCCATTAACAATCATGAATAGCATTAGTTAAACACCATCGAAATGAAAGGTAAACTTGGTTGGTCAGAACCTTTAACACGCATGGAAATCTCTTCAGAATCAAATGTTCCCAGTTAAAATATTAGATCTCATTGGCTCATCAAGATACGTTCTGTATTCGTAACTGTTTAATTCCCGTGTAAAGATCAGACACTAAGCTCTCTTATTTCTCGTTGATGGTTCCCCAGAGAAGGAAATCGAGCTCTCTTAAGTAGTTAACCGCATGGTTCTAGTCAGGCGGTTATTGCTAAGTCCTTGTGAAAAATTCTTCACATTTCACTTCGGTACCTCTTGTTCACCACATTCATTGTGGTACCTCTGAATTACCACATTCCAGCCTGATGCTTCGTATGCGGACCTTGACTCTGACTGGTCAAATCGGAAATCTGTATGTGTAGCATACAAACAGCTGCTCTGTGCAGGATAGACATATCCAAATCCACAAAAATTTGACCATACACCAAATCTATCGATGTAGTATGTGCCGACCGCAAACGTATTATGTGTGCCCGACCAGAAAATGAGCATACCAGATTTCGTAGCCATTGCGCCCAACCTGCGAACTATATAAACCCCAGGCTCCCCCATTTTCTCATTCCCACCACCACTTTTTCTTTAGCAGACACCTGAAGAGCAGACACCTAAAGAAGAGGCACTCAAAAAGCAAAGAAACACAACAAAAACACACAAAAAAAAACACACAAAAAAAACAAACAAACAAAAAACAAACAAAACAAACAAACAAACAAACAAACAAAGAAAAAACAAAAAAAAGCAAAAACACAAAAAACAAAAACACAAAAAACAGAAACTTAAATCTGAAACTTAAGAACTGGAGCTTAACCAAAACCAAACACATAGACAAAAGTCAACAAACTAAAACATTTGTCAAACCCAAATATGGAATCACTTTTTCGATTAGTTTCACTATTTCTAATATTCATAGTGACTAGACTTCGAACCACAATCTCACTTCTCATTGACTCCTTAGGTCCAGGACCTCCCTCCACCAAGAACAAACAAAACAATCAAGTTTTGAGCCAAATGAAGGAAGAAAAAAGGAGAAAGAAGAGAAAGAAGAGAAAAAAAATCGAAGCGATTTGAAGAAAGGAAATCTTTCGGAAACAGACATGTGGAAAAGGGGGACGAACATTTAATGGATGTTTAAAATCCCTCCACCACATTGTTTTTGGGAAAGTCAGCAGGAGTTTCTGAACACAATATATGAACCCTCAAAGACAACCACCCTTGGAATCCTTCACAGGATTGGTAAATAGCTTAGTAATAAAAAGTATTGAATAATTGGAGTTTGGTATTATCTTCTGGAGAAACCTGTATGTAGTATAGAATTGAAGTTGGGAACATGGAAGGTTGATATGTACAATATCGTCCTGAACAGCGTATGACGGCGAGGAAGTGTAATGGAATGGACATGTTTAGGGCTGGACAACGTAGGCTTCATAATAGCTCTTTGGGTAGTGTCCTACCTATGGTGGATCTAACAACTAAAAAATTGCTTGATATGAGGAAATGAATAACATGAAGAAAGAATGATATGAAGAAAAAATGATATGAAGAAAAGGCAAATTGAAAAATGACTATTATGAGGAAAAAAAGAAGGAAGAGAAAAAAAGAAGTAAGAGAAAAAAAGAAGGAAGAGAAAAAAAGAAGGAAGAGAAAAAAAGAAGTAAGAGAAAAAAAGAAGTAAGAGAAGAAAAGAAGTAAGAGAAAAAAAGAAGTAAGAGAAAAAAATGAAGAGCACAAATTCGCAGGGGGGGGAGAGGTCCTTATATAGACGATTTCCCATTTCTCACCCCGCCCTGTTTTTTTGCAGCCACCAGCCATGCAGGAACCCGCGACCTGCGAAATATATAAGGATCCGCATTCCCCTATTTCTGTTAGGAAACAAATTCCAATTCTGATACAAGCATGTAAGGTAACCCCGGTCGGGTAACACCTATATAGTACCCAAGTTTCATGTTTCATCTATGTTTCATCTATGTGTCATTCATCAATCATGTTTGTACAGAATTGCATACGTCCAGTGTATGTAACAGCGGGGCTTTCCTCCCCTTGGACTAACCAGGGAGTTCCTTGACTATTCTAGGTTCAATACAAAACATCATCAACTTGAGGCATGAGGAATACGTTTAATATATAGATCGACAGTCCATGGTTCCTATAGAAGCCTAAAAATTGCAAGCACGATTCAGAAAAAACAGATTGGTGATTTCGAGAGCCTGGATGTTCTTACTGATGACAATACTAAAGGTCGGTGCTTATAATTGCTTACTAAATGCTACTTTTTACTAAGTGAAACCTTTTAGTTGGGATTAAGGCTCTTCGAACCAAGGCTTTTTGGACTAAGGCTTTTGGGACCAAGCTTTTGGGATTCCAGGTCCACGACAGCAATACACTGGATATAGAACGTGACTCATATAATCAAATACTTCTATTCATCGGATACTTCTATTCATTTCTTCAGATAACTGGTGGCACAGCTTTGGTCACGATTGGTCATGATTAGAGGCTCAAAAGACGCAAGTTAAACACGGTATCGTTGATGGTTTGCTCCTCGTCAATGATGATCTTGGTAGCGTCACAGTCGGCAAACTCCGACAATGGTCTCTTGGTGCATTTAAGAATGATCTCCTCGTTGTTTTGGATCACCTGCTGCAAGTTGACCGAGTCCTTGGTCACCTTGTACTGCACAGACACGTCGTCGGTGGCATTCAAGCCGGCCTTTTTCCGCAATCTCTGGATCCGGTTGATCAACTCACGTGCCAAACCCTCGCTCTGCAACTCCTCATATGAGTTGACATCCAAGATGATCATCACCTCACGGTCCGATCTGGCCTCGTGCCCGGATGCAACTTCCTTCTCGGGCAAGCCACGTTGCACCTGCAAATCTTCGCTGACTAAGTCAATACCGTCCACATTGAGCTTTCCTGTTTCAGCAAACTTCTTGACTTCCTCAGAGGTCACGTTGGGTAAAGCAGCCTTGACCTTCTTGGCATCTTTCTTCAACTTCTTTCCAAGAACTGGCCAGTCGGCCACGGCCTTGTACTCGACTCCGTAATTGTCCTCGTCGGCAGTGATGACGATGTTGCGGACATTCAATTCGGAGGTGATGTAGCTCTTCAACGACTCAATGTCCTTCAAGAACCCTTCGTCTGAGGTCAAAATCACCAACTGCTTCAAAGGAGTCTTCAACGAGATCATCTTCTTTTCACGGATGTTTCTGCCCAAGTCGATAACCTTTTGCATTCTGGAAACGGCCACTTCAATGGCGGAATCAAACAACTCCTCACGCACAACTGGGTAAGCCAAGAAGTGCACGGATTCGGTAGCCTTACGCTCGGGGTTGACCGAACATTGCACCAAGTCTTCCTCGGTGAAGTACACCTTCAACTTATTATAGATACCATCGGCCAAGAACGGCGTGAATGGAGCCATGAGTCTGCACAACATCAACAAACCTTCGGCGAGCGTATTGAGGCCCTTCTTGGTGTCCTCAAGTCCGGCCTCGGTGTCACCCTTGATACGACGACGGTTGAACCGAATGTACCAGTTGGTCAAATTGTCGATCAAGGCCAAAAGACGAGGCACCACGGTGAACAACCGGTAGCTTTGCATTTCCTCGTGGATGAACTTGACCAAAGATTGGATGGATGCCAACAACCACTTGTCCATGACGTTTTCGGAAACCAAGGCAGAGCTGTAGACAAAGTCGGTGCCGTTCTCCTTCTTGTACACATCAGCAGCATCCTTGAAGAACTTGAACGAGTTGAGCCATGGCAACAACACAGACGACACAACCTCACGCACACCCTCCTCCTTGAACTTCAAGGTTTCTGCTCTCAACACGGGGGAGTTGATCATGTACAATCTCAAGGCATCGGCTCCGTACTTGTCCAACACGTGAGATGGGTCGGGGTAGTTCTTCAATCTCTTGGACATCTTCTTTCCGTCAGCAGCCAACACAATTCCGGACACAATCACGTTCTTGTAAGGGGCGGTGTTGAACAAGTGCGTACCTAAAACGGTAAGCGTATAGAACCAGCCTCTGGTCTGGTCCAAGCCCTCGGAAATGAAGTTGGCAGGGAAAGAGTCAAGGAAACTGTCCTTACCCTCGAATGGGTAATGTCTCGAGGCATAAGGCATGGAACCAGACTCGAACCAACAGTCAAACACCTCCTCCACTCTTCTCAAATCACCTCTACCTTCTTTGGAAGGAATGGTCACGTCATCAATGCTGTCTCTGTGGAGGTCAGTGATATCGTCACGGCCAGACAATTGCTTTAACTCCTCAATGGAGCCCACACACACAATCTCCTTATAGTCCAGCGACACCCAAAGAGGCAAGGGGGTACCCCAGTATCTGTTTCTGGAGATGTTCCAGTCACGAGCATTCAGGATCCAGTTGGCAAACCGCTTCTCCTTGATGTTGTTGGGCACCCAGTTGGTGCGTTCCACGTTCTCCAACATCTGGGGAATGATATCGGTGACTCTGACGAACCAAGCTGGAACGGTTCTGTACAACAAGGGAGTATCAGATCTCCAACAGAAAGGATACGAGTGATTGATTTGGGTGGCAAGCAACATGCGTCCGTTTTCTGTCAACTTCTTGATGATCAACTTATCGGCATCCTTAACATAAACACCCTCAAACTCAGAAACCTCAGAAGTGAACTTTCCGTTATCGTCCACAGGGTTAGGAGGAGTTCTCTTCTCGTTGATGATTCCAGCTTCCGTAGCAGCAGTGAAATCGGCCTCACCAAAGGCTGGGGATTGGTGCACAATACCCGTACCGGAGTCGGCCGTCACATAATCAGCACCAATGACTCTGAAACCGTGATCCTTGAAGCTGTCATAAAAGTAGTCAAACAAAGGCTGGTACTGCAAGCCCACAAGGTCCTTACCCAAGATTTTGTCCACCACCTTATACTTGGCCGCAGCCGGTTTCTTGTACAAGGTCTTGATCAAGCTTTCCAACAAGATGTAGTGTCTCTTCTTGTCTTCATCGTAGATCTTGACGTACTCCAAGTTGGGGTGAACAGCAAGCGCAATGTTGGAAGGCAAGGTCCAAGGAGTAGTGGTCCAGGCCACCAACCAGGTGTTCTCATCATCCAACAATGGGAAACCAACAGTCACAGCAGGGTCATTGACATCCTTATAGTTCTGCTGAGCCTCAAAATTCGACAAGGGCGTAGTACACCCCGTAGAGTAAGGCATAACCCTCAAGCCCCGGTACACAGCGTCCTTGGTGTACAACTCCTTAAACGCCCACCACACCGACTCCATGAACTCCGGATACAAGGTCTTATAGTCGTTATCCATATCAATCCAACGACCCAAGCGGTGCACGGTGCGTCTCCAGTCTCCAGCATATCTCATGACAATTGAACGGCACTCGGCATTGTACTTGTCAATTCCCATCTTCATAACATCATCCTTTCCAGTAATTCCCAACATCTTGTCGACCTCGTGTTCCACAGGCAAACCATGGGTATCCCAGCCAAAACGCCGCACCACGTGATGCTTGTTCATGGTGGCGTAACGGGGAATAATGTCCTTCACAGTGGAGGCCAAGAGATGGCCATAGTGGGGGGTACCCGTAGCAAAAGGCGGGCCATCAAAGAAGGAAAACGCCGGGTAATCCTTGGTCAAGTCGAGAGATTTTTGGAAAGCATCCTGCAGGTTCCATTGCTCAAGCACTTTTTCCTCTTCCCGGGGGAAGTTGAAGAACTGGGTTTCTTCGGCCATGAGAATAAGTAGTGAGTCAGATGGGTTGAGCATGTACATTTTTTCGCGCGAGGATTGGGGACTGACACATCCGTACACCGCGCTTTGAGAGAAGATAAAACATCCGTACACCTCCTTTTCTATGTAGGGACATTACCTCTTTAAAAGTCGGAATAAGCAAAACCAAGGTTTACTATCATCATTTGGTGACCAGTGAGACCATTAAAGATCTTACTGGTACACGAGATTGGTCTCGATATTGGATGCAGTTTAAGAAAACAACTTGGACGCATCATCCTTTTGATTACGTTCAACTCTTTCATCTTAGAAATGACTTACAACACATTTATCCAACAACAACTATTACTCTTTGTGGGATTCCATACTCAATTGCAATTCTCAAAAAAGTTCAACACATTTTCTTTGAATGCTCAATCGCTGAAGTTATTTGGGAAGAGTGCAAAATGACAGGCACTCCATCAATTCAATATGCTGTTGGAAACCCTGACACTGATTTCAAAGCTTGGTTTTTGATGATAAGCCAAAACGTTGTTGACTCATTGAGAACCAACAAAACGCCGAATTGATATTGATTCTCCTGATAATTTGACTCCTTTGACGCCTGATTTAACGCGCAAAAACATTTCTTACTTTAGACCGTTTTATCGACGACGCTTTTAGCTTGATCATTTAAAACACGATTACAGACGGAGGTTTCAAAACTCATAGCGTGGAAATTTTCTTTTAATTCTTTAAACACTTCGGTGTTCTCTCTCGGAGTTTTTACACTTCTTTTTGAAGTTTTCTCCGAAACAAATTTATAGACTTGTAGGCTATGAATAAAGATATATATATATATATGTAGGCATAGATAATAAACCACTAGCGATTAAAATTATATGTTTAGATAACTGATTAAATAATTTTGAAGTTAAAGAAGTAAACTGCGAAAAACATACTTCAAAAATGACTGCGAAAGATTACGGTACAGTTTCAGTTGGATAATTCTGGAGCCTGCAAAAATCCAAAACTCTATAAAATTGATTGAATCTGGGGTAGGGTCGGTTTTTGTTGGAAAAGAAGAAAAGAAGAGGGGGTTGTGAAAATTTGGACATTATAATGAAATGGGGAGGATGGGACGGCGGGACCGGCTTATATACAGGACATTTCCATATCTCACCTTATTCCACATACGGTATCAATTAATGGAAATCACCAAATTATGAATAACTTCAGTGTTTCTTTAGATCTACTTTATGTCACCTACCGATGGCTAAAGCACGTGACTGTCTCTAAAGCACTGACTTCTCTAAAGCATTGACTGTCTCTAAAGCACGTGACTGTCTCTAAAGTACTGACTGTCTCTAAAGCACTGACTGTCTCTGACACTATATATAAAACAAAAGGAAAACTGTTAGATACACAATATCCAGAAGGGCCCTGCTTTTAGAGGTATAAAAGAAATAAATAAATGTGCATTTACATATAGGTGAGTAAGAACAGCTTTACCAAGAGTCAGATTGTTATGTTCTTTAATACATTTATGCCTTACTAATACTTTGCTTGTTGATGGTTCCTCAAGAGAGGAACCGTAGTGGCTTATATAACTTTGAGAGAAACGTATTACCGAAAACCTCACCACTAGAACAATGGTAAGCATTGTTCCAGAATATCCGAAAAGGGCCACCGATGCACGAAGTGCCAAGATATCCGAACGCCGTGATACGGAATTTGCAGTGGCCATTGTTTGGATCGGACAGCGTAGGCTTCATAATGTCTCTATAGGTAATGTCCCACTTATAGTGGATCTAACAATTAGATATATAATTACTAGGGTTCCCACTTATTGGGAATCCTTCAACAAATGAATATAACTCCCAGTATTAGACGTATTCAAGAATCCAACAGAAGTGTAGTATAGAACTAGTATAGAAGTAGTATAGAAGTAGTATAGAACTAGTATAGAACTAGTATAGAACTAGTATAGAACTAGTATAGAACTAGTATAGAACTAGTATAGAACTAGTATAGAA